>JARJDX010023793.1:0-17291 GCA_030264735.1 Gymnusa sp. GC000175 | reverse complement strand
TTAGCACTGCAAACAGTTGTTCTTCTTTTTTCAATATCACTACAACCAACCCTTCATCTTCTTCTTTATCTATTGGCCCTACAACCCTGGATGTGTCTTTGCATACTTAATCTTGCTCCCAATTACATAGTCCTCCTTTTGCATTGTGTTATTCTACCTTATTTTGTACTAGCGCTTGTATTAACACCAATCTTTACCTGTGAGTCGTCGTTTTTTTTTTTAAAGTTTCTAAAACCACTTCTTGTTTTACTTCAACCATCAGTTGTTCTTCTTTGAGTAGTCCTTTAACAAATTCTTCTTTAATTACCCTATCCCTTCAACCATCTCATTTCTTTTATTTTTCTTCTATTAGTCCATGAAGCATTTATCCTTCCTGAGCTTAACAAGCAGCTCTTCTTCTTTTCCTTTGTCCCTTATCCGTACAAACCTAGAAAAACGTTTTCATACGTAACTTAATTACTAGCCCCCCAATCATTTCGACCTCAATTCTTCGTCTTGTAATTCTTCACAATCGATTCTAATTTCTCTAATTACAAAATCATATTGCACTTTACGTCGTTTCAGTTTACGTACGTCACCATTTTGGAACGTTTCCACGACGCAAAACGGAGTCTAGGTTTACCACTATATACAATCAGAGTTGACTTTTTTTTTTGAAAATTATGGCTGTAGTTACTGAGGAACGTATATATTTTTTTTTGGGTATGGGCGATTGATTGATTTGGTGACTTTTCTTATAGAATTTTTATAATTAATTGTATTTGTAAGTATTGTAAAAATTGTAAATTATGTAGATGTACATTTTTCATGTAAGCTTTATTTTTTATTTTGGGCCTAAATCGAGAGGACGCATCCCGAGAGAGAGATTTTATTTTTCTGCACAGATGCTATACAAATACAAACATTTTATCTGTATATTATCTATTTTAATAATTTAATTTGTATAATATTTTTAAAAATATATGATAATTGTTAATTATTCCCTTGAAATTTTAATCATCACATTTATTATTATTATTAATATAAAAATTTAAATTTGGCGCCTTAAATTTAGGGATTTGTACAGTTTAAAGGTTGGTAGTAGAATCAAAAAGAACTGAGAAGCATTTTTGTACACAAGGTCGTCCTGTTTTACGGGCTGCTTTCAAACAAAATAATACAAGTAATGAATTGGTTTCTGCGGTGATTATTAATTATTCGAGTATTTAAACCCAGTTGTCATAGATTTTTAAAATAATTGTTGATATCATCAGTCCAAATTGGTGTTATAATTGGGGTGAATCACGTGCCTTTACAAATGCTATGTTTTGATAGTGAAACAAAATGGCGGGTGAGTTCCCTTAATTCCGTCAATTGTTTTTTTAATATGGAAATTGTAACTGACAATGGTTATTTGTTGCAGATATCCTACTAGTAAAAGATGATTGTTTAGATGACTCTGATGAAGGTGAGTTTGCTTTGTTTATTTCGACAGTTTTGTTTCCCTTTTTGTATTTTGACAGTGTCAGTAGACTCTTGTGGCATGGTTTGTTGAAAATGCGTATGAAAGCAATAACGTTGCAAATTCTGCGATAGAACGTGGTTAAAGCATGTATTTTGGTGAGCATTTTTAACATTACCAACGTTATTAGGGAGTAGCACTTGTTTTATTTTTACCCCTGCAGCATCCGTCATTCATTTAGGTTATGCAGATAGGTTAATGTTCTTTTTGACATTATTTTTTTTCTGCTTACATGAATTACAATCTCATTTTAACCCCCAATTCGATACACGCCACAACTCTGCAACTATAAAATCGCAAATAAACGTGCCATAATGTAGTTGCAATAATTTTATTAATTAAAATTGTTGAGGGGTGGATGTCACTTTTTCATTAGGGCAAATTTTAAATATTAATTACTGCTTCTACAAATATATTTAATGGTTGATTGGTTAAGCAGTTAAGTTCACATAGTTTTTGTTATAATTAAATTTAATGTCTTTTGGGTGTTAATAAAATTTAAAAAAGTCAAGGGCGTTTTCTGTCCCAATTAACAGGATCATTTTGGCATTTTGCTCAGAGTTATTTGTATTTTCGTAAACATCGGTGTGTAAAACCGTCAATTTATACAATTAAATTTCAAAATTAGGGGGTCGTCTTATACGCCAAAAAAAAAAAACGCCTAGTTTATAAGATGAATATGAGTTCACTAGGTAAACATTAGGGAAACTCCTGCGCCGTATTTTATTATATGTTTTTCGACCAAAATTATATAATTTTTTCGAAAATTAACCAAAATACATCAATTACTCACGTTATAATTGATGTATTTTGGTTAATTTTTTAAAAAAATTAAAATTTGTCTCACTTCTGCGACCCGTCAAAAATTAATGCGGTTTTTCGAGGAAAAACACTGTTCTAGGTGGTTTGAAATGTTGCAGGAGTGACTGTCTAGACTAGAATCTATAATCATTATTTCCACATGGCCTTCAATGTTTGAATCCCAATTTGTGTTTGTTTTATTGTTTATATACCTTTAGCTCTAGTTGCAGAGCAGAGTAGCCAAGCGGTAAAACGCTGGACTGACATTCCAAAGGCCCCGGGTTCAAATCCGGCACAATTTATAACTCTTGATTTAAAATTTTTTTCGGAAGGTTCGGAAGTCACCTTAAAAGCCGTTGTTTCTGTTTGTGACGTAACACCTGTCCTGTTACTCACATTAAAGACGTAAAAATGGGGCTGAAAGTAGACTGTCCACACCTCTCGTTTAAAAACGGGGCCATACATAGCCGCAGTTCCAAAAAAAAGACCAAAAAGATTGTTTGCAGAAAATTAAAACATAAGGTGGTATTTTCGAAATGATGGGATTTATACTTCCACCTGGTATTGATATTTGGATATATGTCTTTTTTAGCCACTGATCGTCCATTCTTGGACATCTGCATTTTTTCATTCTCTACAAATCTCACTGACTTGAGTCTGATGTTTTTCAATGCAATTCTGTACCTCTTAAAATCGTCACTGATTTTTGGACGTTGCTTTGCCAAGTTTTTCAGGTTTCTTTAACTAATTGTTGTCAATTTTTGGACACGGGTATCTCCCAATTCTCGACATATCTTACTGACTTGTGTCCATGTTTTTCAATGCAATTCTGTACCTCTTAAAATCGTCATTGATTTTCGGACGTTCCTTCGCCAATTTTTCAGGTTTCTTTAGCCACTGGTTGTTCACTTTTGGACATGGGTATTTCCCAATTCTCGCCATATCTTCCCAACTTATGTCTGAAGTTATCCCTTGTAATCCTTCTTCTTTATCGATTCCTCATTGCTGATGGTCGTAATCACCAATTTTTGCGATCAAATTTACCATTCAGCACGTTCTTTTTAGTCAGTTTAGTCAATCAATCAACTGTTTTTCCAAAAGCATTGTTAGTTGACACACAAGCGTGACGATTATCAAAAACATTGTGGTAGTTAACACACAAGGGTGACGGTTACCAAAAACATTGTAATATTTAACACACAAGCTTGACGATTACCAAAAGCACTGTGATAGTTGACATAAGCGTGACGATTACCAGAAAAACTAATGATAGTTGACACACAAGCGTGACGATTACCAAACACTCTGTTATAGTTGAGACACAAGCGTGACGATTACCAAAAACATTATGGTAGGTGACACACAAGCGTGACGATTACCAAGAACATTATGACAGTTGCCACACAAGCGTGACGATTATCAAAAACACTGTCAGTTGATACAGAAGCGTGACAATTACCAAAAATACTGTGATAGCCAAATGCGACCCTCGGTAATTTCATGCACTGCATTGCTCGCTGTGCGTCCTTTTACCATGTTATTCAGCCTTCTTTATCCACTGAAGTTCTATTTTTGGCATCTTCCAATTTTCGACATAACTTATGTTTGATGTTTTCCAATGCAATCGTACTCCTCAAATCGCCATTCCAACTCATTTGCGGGTGTATCTTTACCATGTTTTTCAGCTTCTTTAGTACCTGGATGTCAATTTTTGGACATGGGCCTTTCTCAACTCTCGACATATTTTTGCATCTAATATTTTTCAATGCAATCCTTTTACTTTTAATATCATCACTTCATTTCATTGACGTTGTTCCTTTATAATGTTTTTTATGTTAGCCATTGATTGTCAATTTTTTGGACATACGCATCTCCAAATTCTCGACATATCTTCCTGACTTATCTAATGTTTTTCAATGCTTTCCTGCAACTCTTGAAATCTTCACTCCATCTCATTCGCGAGCTTTTTTTTGTTTTAGGCTTCTTTTTAAACCACTGGTTGTCCATTTTTCGACATTGGCCTCTCCAAATTTTCGTTAGCTCTCCCTGTCTTGCGCCTGATATGATTTTGTATGTGCTCTCTGTTTATCAGACGGTTCGTAATTTTAAACAGTGGATTATTGTGTTGCTTGGGACAAAAAACAAGAAAACGTCCGCAAATCGGATGAACGTCACGATTTTAAAAGAGTTACAGGATTGGATTTAAGGACGTTCTCTTGTTTTTTTGTCCCAAGCAACACAATAATCCACTGTTCGAAATTACCAACCGTCTGATAAACCAGAGAGTAGATACAAAATCACTTGGTTTTAATTTTTTTTCAAGAAGCACTTAAACCTGTAAAGGCGTCCCATCTTAAAGTTTTGTGTACCCCATCTCTACTCGCTTCTTCCACTTATATCTATTCTCTTTCATTGCTTTTATTTCTTTTGTAATTTTTGGTTTTATCTCAAATTTCCTTTATTCTATCAATCGATGTCTCTTTTTATTGAAAACGCTAAAAAATAGGAATACCCGATACAAACAAATTTAGTTTATAGGATGAATATCTTTCTTTCATAAAACACCACCTCATAAAGGTATCTGATCGATTTTATGGGTATGTTATTCCTCCCTTATTATTGTATCTTCTGTGATTTCTTCTTTTTTTTACTTTTAAAATTAGTGTTTCGTGTTATACGCCAGATACAAAAATAGTTTTTCTAATACTTGATAGGATAAAGGGAAAATTAGCAAATGGGTTCGTGGATTCGTATGCGGGAATACGTCGTACTATATAGATGACCCGGACTCAGTATGCGGGAGACGCTCTTCCTCGGTAATCACGCTATGTAAATTAAAGGCAAATGGCGATTTACATAAAAATATTGTTTGTACAAGTGCATAAAACTTTTTCAATAGAAAATTTTATTTAGAGCTTTTGTCATTTCTATAAGTAAAATGTTAAATTATTTTTATTATTATGGCGGCATCACCTCTTTGACAATTGCGCACATTAATTTTTTGCAAACTAAAATGTTTAATAAAGTTCTAAGAAGGATTCACTAAATTTCATTCCATCCTAAATCCAAAAATTAAAAAATAATTATGAATTGGAGTGATTACTACTATTGATATTATTATTATTATTATTTTTAATTAGAACCTGCTTTTCGAGTATTTAATATTACGTATTTTGAATCTGGGGTGTCTGGGCTATATTTATTTTGCCTTATTCCGAATGCAAATAGCCACTCCTTTATGAGTTATTCAAAGCATTTTGTCTATGCAAGGACCGTTTGTTAACATTAATCCTCGGCTAATAATTTTAATATCTTGATGCATTCTTCGCAACCTTGCATGGGTCAATGGACGTCATGCTTTTCAAACCCCATCCTATTTCAACATGCATATAAATATATTTTTTTTTTACATTTTGCTTGCGCGCTTCCATAATTAACTGTAAATGGCGCCAATTTTTAAATTGCTTAGATGTATAATATACAGGGTGTCCATCCTTGGATGTATTGTCAATAATAATATTACGAATTAGTTGAATTGTTTTAAGTTGTCCTTCGGACTATGCTTTTTCTTTCATGGAGGCCAATGGCCGAAGCAGCTAACGCCGCAAAATTATATATAAAAAAAATTAGTAACATACGTGTGATCCACAAATACGGGATTAATTGTTTATAGGGCATGTCAAAGGACGTTCATTCACCACCAAATGTCATTTATTTTATTTCATACATAGACCCAGCGTTGTAAAAGTTATTACCATCCTGCGTTGTGTGTAAAAATAATTATATATACTTCTTCTCTTTCTTCTAGAATTTAGAAGATCCTTAGATCTGTTCTATAATCGACTATAATGCTTCTCTTGCGAAAAGGAGCTTTTACAGTGCCGCCATCTCTTTAGTGGTCTTCCGGGTGGGCGTTGTCCTTCTGCTTCTCCTCTTAAGACAATACGGGCTCGCTCTTTAGTTTGTATCTTCTACGCTGTCATTCCCATCTTTATGTCTTGAACTCGATAGGTTTGTCTGTATTATTTTTCGATCTCTCTTTCTCTTTCGATCCCAAAGAGTTTTGTCTCCTATTGTCCTAAGCGTCTTCATTCTGTCGACTGCGTTATACTTTTTGGCTTGTTGGTATCTGCCCTGGCTTCAATACTATAAATTCTCCTTTCAAGACAATGCGGACTCTTCTGTTTGTATCTTCTACGCTGTCATTCCCACCTTTATGTCTTGAACTTGCCAGGTTTGATGTTATCGTTTCTGTTTCGATCCTAAAGAGTTTTGACTACTATTTTGTCCTCAGCTTCTTCATTTCTGTCGATTGCGTTATACTTTTTGTCTTGTTGGTATCTGCCGCATGTCTTATAAATTCGGATCTAGCTTTCGGTCTCATTTTTCCATATGGCATCGTGAAGATATCCAGAGATTACAGCTTCTTCATTGATCTGGCTTATGAGATCGTTTACGAAATTTTGGTGACTGGATATGTTTACACCTACGTAATTAAACTGGAAGACCTGCTCTATGGGTTACCAGTTGCATCTCGCTGGTTCCTCGGCAAAGATTTGTTTTTTCGACTGATGCAGTTTTTGCTATTCTATAGTTATTTTTGTAAATCGTTCTTTGTTCCGGCCACAATAGTAGCGTCGTCCGTGTAGCAAATCATATAGTCCTCTTACCCATCTGCAAATTCACGACTTCTATTATTTATTCCATCAGTAAATAAATAGAAAATGGCTGAAACTATCGTCTGATGCCTCTTGGCGCTGGTATTACTGTGGATGTTTTGGTAACTATTCTTATCTTAGTTCTATTGTTCTTCTTTAGCTGTTGACAATTTTTGGTGTTGTCTGGAGTTCTTCCATCATTTGACTACGTCTTTTAGTTGTACTTCATCAAAAGCCTTTCTTTGTTAGATCTTTGAAAATGTGTATACATATTTATTGAATTCGATGGCTTTTTCTTTAATTTTTTGGGTGTTAAATGTAGTATATGCCTTTCCTCTAAAACCTTGTTATTCTTTAGCTGTTGACAATTTTTGGTGATGTCTGGTGTTTTTCCATCATTTGTTGTACTTCATCGAAAGCCTTTGTTAGATCTATGAAAATGTGTAACAATTTTGTTGAATTCGATGGCTTCTTCTTTAATTTTTTGGATGATAAATGTAGTAAATCTCTTTCTTCTGAAACCTTGTTCGTTCCAATTTTTGATTTAGTCCTTTAATCGGCTCTTTTAGCTTGTGAATTTCTTCATTGTTAAGGATCGGAGACTTACTTCTCTGGGTAAATTTTTAGCCCGTTTTTAAATATCGAAATAGTGATGCTCTTATGCCATCCATTAGGTATTTTTGATGTTTCCATTATTATATTCAATAGACGTGTTAGATGTTTCGTTAATTCTGGGTCCAGGCCGCAGAAGAACATCTGAAAAATCTACGACAGTGGTATGGACAATCCACCAGATCGATGTTTTGAAAAGCACCAGACAAGGTGGTGATTGCCAAAGACCTAGGAGGATAAGGCACAACAAGAAGAAGAAGAATACTTCGTTTGGAATATTATCGTAGCCCGGAGATTTACGGATTTTTAACCTTTTTATTACTCTTTTGCATCTTCTTCGAATGTGAGTGAGGAGTCTTTTATTATTAGTTCTGCCTCTGGATCTTTATTGTTTAAAATAATCTTGACATTTATTTAAAGCAATGCTTTTAGTCTACGTTTATTGGTTTCTTCCTATTTTTCAGCAATTGTGTTTAGCACAGTAGTTTAAGCTGTGGTGCTCAAAACTCTTAATTCTAACCTCCTCAACTATAAAACCCTTCTTTAGCTTAACACTCTCCCAACTCCCCAACCGACTTTGCTTGGTTACATAGACAATCTATAAAAATTGGACATGAATCACCGAAGTGCGTAATTTTATTTCTCGACCTCTAATTCCTAGTTTCTATTGGACTGTGTGTTAAAAATGGATAAAATTGTTCAGGGCTTGAAGACTGATTTGTTATCGAATTGTGTGCCAACATTTTTTGTCCTAAAAGCGATTTTCCTTCATCAATATTCAATTGGCAGGACGTTATATATATATATACCAGTTTAGTCAAAATTTTAATATTTGGGAAGCTACCAAGGATAGTTACAGTCCATATTGGCTGCTTAATTATCCGTCTCTTGACTGGTTTCCTAATTGCTAGTTGACTTTGGGGTGCGAATTTATGAACAATTCTACAAGGCTTGAAGATAGATTTGTAATTTAGTACTTATATCGTTCTTTCTCTGCCCTAATCCTTCGAAAGGATGTGGTGACGCTGCAACTTTAACGATAGCTTTCCAAACATCTCGGTCTTTCTGCATGCATGTCTTCGACGAATGAGGTGAAATTATCTTCGTATGGGTTTTGATATTAGTTCCTTCATACTTTAACTATGCCCTTCAGATCTCTCCTGAGCTATTGTAGTTTTGTCCACATTTATTTTTGGCTATATTTATTCTCCTCTTTCTTTGCCCTAATCCTTCGAAAGGATGTGGTAACGCTTCAACTTTAACGATAGTTCTTCGAGCATCTCGGTCTTTCTACAAACATGTCTTTGACGAATGAGGTGAAGTTATCTTCGTATAGGTTTTGATATTAGTTCTTCCATACTTTGACTATGCCCTTCAGATCTCTTCTGAGCTTTGTCCACATTTATTTTTGGCTATATTTATTCTCCTCTTTTTCTCCCCTAATCCTTCGAAAGGATGTGATGACGCTTCAACTTTAACGATAGCTTTCCAAACATCTCGGTCTTTCTGCATGCATGTCTTCGACGAATGAGGTGAAGTTATCTTCGTTAGGTTTTGATATTAGTTCCTCCATTCTTTGACTATATCCTTCAGATGTCTGGTTATTATTCCTTGCTAGTTTCTAATTGTTTGTGCGCGTGGTGTGAAGTTTCTGGAGATGTATGTAACCTTATCAAAAAACGCTAATGTCTCTCATTGAACTCTTTGAGTTGCAAACGTTTGTGATTATTTCTTCTTTCTTTTTTCTACGAGGCGGAGAGTATAGTTATAGTCGATACTTCTGCAGCTTCATTTTTGATATCTTTGGGAAATTGAGCGAGTTTTTTTTTTGATAAGGTTAATAAGTCATCACGTCATCTATTCTTTTTATAAATCTTTAAAAGATTCTGCAAGTTTTGTTTATCTTTATACATTTTGCCATTTTTTAAATTAATTAACGCATTTTCAATTTTTAATAAAAATAAAGATCAGTTTCCCTCCTAATCCTGTACACCCAGTATAATAATTTCAACTTATTCGTTACGTTTATTAACTTTTATTAAAGTAATTATTTTTTATTATTTTATAACGGCTCTAATTTCACTTAGTTCCACACACGGACTTTAATTATTAAATCTCGGCTCTGTGACTTCCACTTATAAGTTTTTTTTTTATAATTTACGCGCCACAAATTGAATGTGTCTGTTCCGTCTTGTTCGCTTTTCGTTGTTCGAGATTGTTGTTTGGGTGCCAGTTTTTTTATATTTTGATTGGGCCGCGTGTTTAATAGTTTCTGGCTGAAAAAATAGTTGTTTACCGCAAAAAATTCTGATCTAGAATGAAGGAGTTATTTTTAGATGACAAATGTTAAGTGTTTTGAAAAGCTTCTTTTGTGTGGCTATGTGTGAACATTTTCTCGGCACTTGAGCTAATTAATTAAGGCTATATAAATAAATTAGGACGATAGTAATATAGCGCGCATTCGTATTTCTTCTGAATTCTTTATTACAGATTCTTCTCATTTTATAGCTCTTGAAGTATTTGTTTCATGTATATGGAGTGTACCAATGTAAAATTATTAGTTAAAAATTTTTTAATAAAAAGATGCGATAAAATTTAAATTTAATTGTGTCTTAAAAGAAATCATGACGAGAATATACGTCATGGTGTATTGTTTGTTTTTGTGAAATTGAGACAGATGTTAGATATGCATAGAAATCTCACAAGTCTCAATTGGAACCTTAAAAGGAATCTACGAAATATCAATAGGAATTCATTTTTTTTTTAATTTGGAGGCAATTGAGTATCATTATCCTTCTTTTAGGTCTAGAGCAATTTTTTCAATTTCAAATTTTCTCAAGCGGCCGCGGGTCAAAGCCGTTTTGAAAAAAAAACGCATAGTTCATTTAAAAATGCCAATTTAACTAAGGAGTGGTCGTAGCTTGGTCGGGCCATGGGTTGCCTGCTAAGCTAAAGGTACAGGGTTGAAATCCTGAAAAACCAACATCGGAATTTTGCGATCATTTCCCTCGAAAGGCAATGTCCCAGGATAACTTCCCCAATTTAGTTGTTCGGAACCCACATTAAACTGTAAGTTTCTTGATGTAATAGCAAAAAACACGAAAGTAAGCGGGGAAGTCGCCTACGGTCGGTAACGAGTATGGCACTACAAGAAGAAGAATTTAACCAAAAAATAAGAAGAAAAGCATTAAGTAAATGCTTAAAACTTTCGCGGGTCATAAGTTGCCGACCACTATCTAGACTCTAGATTCTTTTAGAGTCCAGACTAGAACAGTGGTGAGCAAACGAGGACATATCAATTTTCATACGATATGTGTGTCATATTTTAAATGGCTTATACGCCATTCTTCCACATTCCCCCAGATCTAGTACCACTGCTGGCACGTAGAAAAATTTTATTGGCACGCGGAAGAAATAGTTACTTTTCTAAGATTAGAACTAAAGACACCACGCCACATCTGAAGAAGTGACAATAAGAAAGGGTGTCCAGCAGAACTGTCTTATCGCAACTCCTCTTCAACATTTTCCCTGAAGCGCTAGGGGAAGTAAGATCAAGATCAATGGCACTCTTAATAAAACCATACATTTTGCTGACTATACTAGAGGGATAGCAGTATCCTGCAAAATCTAAAAAACATCATGGATCTTATGGTCAAACGCAGCGCAAAACGGTCTGAATATATAGGTCGCAGTGTTTTCTATAACGCCCTATGAACTAACAATGCGATCGCAGAACAAGTTACGCCCTTAAAATATCTCCTGAACCTTGTAAACGAGGAAAACAACCCCCAAAATGCAATACTTTGCCAGATCGAAAAAGTTTGATCAACGTTCACCTCCAAGAAAACCTTCTTTACCAGTCGAAATCTTAGCTTACACTTTCGTATACGCATGATCGCTATTATCTCTTTCCCATCCTCTCGTATGGTGTCGAAAGATGGAAATCTCCTGCACTTGACTGCAGGATCGACGCATTTGAGATGTACCGACGTATCCTTCGTATAATACCGTGGATGGACCAATGAGAATCAAATGGGCAAAAGTAAAGAGCTGCTGAAACCATCAAAAAACGAAAGCTTTAGTACATAGGGCACGTTTTAAGAGGAGAGCGCTATAAATTTCTCCGACTTATCGAATGGAAACTATTCGTGGCAAGACGACGAAAATTTTGGCAGATGTTCGCCATATCAACGACGTAAAATTTGGCAGATGTTCGCCACGACGTGGTCTTTTGGCTAGGAGTTTTCATCTAAAGAACCTACATCATTTATATAGCGGATATCTGCTGAAATTTCCGTGCTGCAGTTGATGTAGGATCGCCAACCTCCAAAGGAAAACGGCGTAATAAGAGGAAGATTATAAAAACTGAAGCCAAACGAATAGGGAAATATCGAATGTGTAGCTTACATGAGGTAGTCTTGGGTTCTCAAATTGAAACTTAATCAGATTTGGGGCTACCAATTTTATTTTTTCGTTAATAACGTTTGTTTTCTTCTCTACCAACCTCTAGATTTTTCTTTCAATCAGTTATTTTTTCACTGACGTGGTAACAAGTTGTGCGAGTTCTTTTGCCTAATGCTACCAGAGAGATTCGGGTAGATCAGGATTCGAAAACCTATAAGACAATGGTGCGCTCCAGGAATTGGGTGGCACACAAAATTTAATAACAATGTTAAACTCGTACTTTCAGCCTGTAACTGATTTATTTGTTTTTTGTTTCATTTTATGCTACAAATTTTGTAACTTCCGTTATTCAGAAAAAGTTGTTTTCAGAGTGTCTGTGTGTGTGTGTATGTCAGTGTCCTCTACAGCCCAGACGGCTAAACTGATTGGCCCTAAAATTTATATTTAAGCTTTGAACAAAAATTGTGAGGTCCCAGTGACTTTTCACAGAAAACTACCAACCGGAAGTGGTGGTTTATTTCTTAGGTTTTTCGGTTTTTTGCAAATATTTCAAAAACTTTCAAGTTTATAAAAAAAAACAAGAGTCCAAAAATGGAATTTGCAAAAAAAATTGTTATCATTTTTTTTAAATTAAACATTTGAAGAACCCATCCTTGTTCGTTGGCTAAGCAAAATTTTATTGAATTTATCCCTATCAAGTAGCAGAGACATACTATCATTATAATCAGCTGACAATTATTGAAATAGGTTATATACTATTCAAAAGTAACAGATGTCACTAGCGGAGTTATTGCCAACATACATTTCACAACAAAATGAAATTGTAGACATACTGCCACCTCACCTAATTGACTGATAATTATTAAATTATTAATTATTCTATTAAAAATAATGAATCTATTTCAAATTCTTTAATGAAAGTCGAGTGTTGACCACACCGCCATTTTTTTAAATTGTATGCTGCTAAAATTATTTTTGTGGGTACTCTGTATGCAAGTGAAACTCAATTTGTTGTTGGTGTGTTCTCATTTTATTCAGTCAGTATACAGTATAGTACTAGCGTGTGATGCTGTTCATGTGTCTGACAGATAGAGCGGGTGTCACTTCCGGTTGAAGATGTATGTTACACCCCACCACTTCCTCGGCTGCTTACGTTCGTTGTGAAAACTATAAACATTTCCATGCCAACATTTAAATTTAAAAAAAAATATTCAAAATTTTTAAAACGTGTCAAATTTAAATTGCAATCCATATTTCTGCGTTATCGATCGTTTGTAGAAAAAAAAATGATAATCGTGGCCATCAATCTATTTAATGTCTTAAAGGCGCGCGTATTCTCATCTTAACTCGTTAATTTTTGATGGGTATAGCGAATCTGCGGTTCACCACGCCCGCGTACGCACGCTCCTATTGATTGTAACGTTCGAAATCGACCGGTGGCGCCCTCGCGGCGCTCGGCGTCTTCGCGAACGGGTCTCTCCACACCCGTCACCGGCGCCCGTACAACTATCACTCCGCGTCACGGCCAATAATCGCATAATTGTGCGTCGCGTATGTGATTATTGTGAATGTCAACATGCGAAAACCTGTGCATCACCCATTGGAAGTGATTGAAGAACCCTGCGCTCCCAAAAACACGTTTATATCACCGAAAGTGGCACGACATAGAGTTTCGGTCGCGCCCTGAACATGGTAATTGGACATATTTTGTCTTTCGCATTTTACGCAGTTGTTGAAACGCACATGTTAACTATTTAATTTAATTTACGTATTTGCGCGTTTATTTTTTGCGTTTAATTTTTTTTTGGGGTTGTTAAACCGCGTTAATAATTAAATGTAAGTGTGTTGAGTGCGTGCTGGAAAGTTGTTTGTTTCTTTCTTAAATATATAAATGCGTGGATCGAATGTGGGATTGTTTTGGTTGTTTGGGTAACGGCCAGAATGGGGTGTATTCATCCCCTTTAGTCGTTTGCCGTCTCGATAGGTTGACCGTAAATATCGATTCGCGTCTTATGCTCTTCTAATACATCACGAGCATCTTGAAGTCAGTTTTACTTAAAGCTAACATAATTTCGCCCATAATTTCTTAAAAAAGATTAATTAATAATTTTAAAGTGTGCCGTGTAACTATTTTTCCGTTTAAAAAAATTATTATTTTGTTTGATTTACTATTAATTATGCGTCCAGCCCAAGATATTTATCCCAATTGATTGATGACTTGTCATTTATCATGTAAATGGAGACATATTTTCATGTTTTTTTTTTAAAAATTGACGCACCTGGTGCGTTTTTGTTGTTAATGATTGCACTTGGTGCGCTTCCATTTTCAAATCAAAGCGCGCGCTCGTTTCGGGATTTTAATTTCAATACCTTCTTCGACATTGCAGTCACTAGGTGGTAGTAAAAAGTAAGTGAATGATATAGTAAGTAGTGAGGTTGTGTATAGTACTCATTATACTAATGATTGAAGGAGTAGAGAGTAGGTGACGAATCCACGGCACGGCCGTAGGACTACAACTGGCGGGCGTGGTGTGAATGGCGCGTCTGAATGAGGATCAGAGTACGCGCATTGATCCACCTACACCCTTCTTATATATCCATATACACATACAACTAACTTATTTTTGTCGTCACTGCATCCCCCATATTTCAACCCTAATTACACCCAAACAAATGCATATTTTGCAAAAACTTTAATTGCATTCTGGATCTCACGCTCTAAACATGATGATTTTATCTTCTTTTCAGGAGTGTATGAACAAGGTGATGGACCTTCAGGTGGAGAATCCGGTGATGATGCCCTCACGCCTCTCTTGCGCATCAAAAAGTATGCCGAGTCTGGTAACCTCTACAACAGGTCAGTGCACATTTACCAAGAAATTTTTAAAACTTTTTTTCTTGATTTTGAAAATGTTTTTTGTGTTGATTCTTTTGAAAATATTTTTTTTTAATTTGCAATTTCATTTTTTGCCTAAATCATGTCGAAAATTAAATTTTTGAAGTAAACATTTTGAAAATTAAAATTTTTTACATTTTGAAAATGGAATTTTTGCGCGAATTTTTTTTTTAATTTTTAAGAAAACAAAAATTTCCTAAATTTATTTTAAAGTGTTTTTTTTTACGTTAAATATGAAGGAATGAAAATTAAATTTTTCAGATTTTTGCATGAATTTATTTTTCAGTGGTCATATTAAATTTTTGTGCAAATCATTCCGAAAATAATTTTTTTTTAAATGTAAATTTTTCAGATTTTAACATGATTTTTTAAATTAATTTTTTTATTTAGTGGGAATATTAAATTTTTGCGCGAATCATTTCGTAAATAATTTTTTTTTCAATTTAAAAATTGAATTCTGTATTAATTTTTTTTTAGAAAATTAAATTTTTCAAATATTTTTCAATGCATTTACGTTAAATGTTTTGAATTTTTTAGATTAAAATTTTTTGACATGATTTTTTTTTGGAAATTAAATTTTTCAGTTTAAAAATTGATTTAATGCGTAAATCATTTCGTAAATATATTTTTTTTCAGTTTAAAAATTACTTTTTTACGAGAAATATTTTGAAAATTAAAATTTTCAGATTAAATTTTTTTTTTTTAAATTATAATTTTCAGTTTAAAATTTAAATATTTTGTGTGAATCATTTTGGAAAATAATTGTTTAATTTTGAAACGCATGAATCGTTTTAAAAATTGGTTCTTTTTACATTTTTTTTTTATAAATTTAAATTTTTTTATGGTAAAATATATTATTTACTTGAATAATTTTTTTTCATTTTGAAAATTGAATTTTTGCTTGAATTATTTTAAAAATTTAATTTTTCATTTTGAAAATTAAATTTAAAAATTTAATTTTTTGCATGAATAATTTTAAAAATATGTAAATTTCGTGGATTTCCGTAATTTAGTCATCCTATTGATTTGCACGTGCAAACAATATTTTGGTTGCTTTCTGATTCATTTACTTATTGGCGTGTAGCCGTGACGCAAATTGGCGTTTTATCGAGACGTGTGTCATTTAGCGAGTGTCGGAAATAGACGTCGCGATGCAAATTTAGCTCGCCCACATGACGGCATGCCCAGACGCAGGTCGACGCCGACAAGGATTCGTTTTTGGCCTCTAATATTCTATACAAAATTAATTTAATAAATGAATTGGTAATGAAATAAATCCAAATTTCAATTTGTGGATTCTTTTTTCTTAATTTAAAATTCCGTTGTTGCGTGTGGAAAAATTCGTTGCATAATCGGGCGCGCGTCTAAATTATTTCGGTCGGATGACATCATGGTGTGGCGGGTATATTTGGATCTCGAGCAGGTCATCGCACTCGGCGGGGTGTGCTGACCCGTCGACCGTTGGGGTAACAACCTACCCTTTCCACGAGCAAGTCCTGGACACGACAGGTCTAATTCGGAGAGGAGCGCACCGTTATTATTACACGCACACAACACTCATAAAAAAAACCACCACCTTGCACTCGCCACCGAAAACCCGCTCCACTTATTCACCTATATGCGAAAGGGTTACTTTTTTTCTAACAACGAATGAATATTAGGTTAATGTTTTTTAAATGAGATGGGGAACCCTCTTTATTGCTTACGTTCAAGAGGGCCATTTTTTATCTCGTGTAAATTATGTACATATTGAAAACCAAATCTGTGAAATGAAATTTAAATTTTGAATTTATTTATTTCACCATTTTTGCACTAAAAATTATAGTAAAATGTAACTTATTAATATATTTTTTAAGAAGATTCATGCGCTGGCGATTTGCTGAAAGCGATTTTTGTCCTGATTGGTTAAATTTGAAAGTACTTTAAGGGGAAACTTGCCACTTTAGGTTTTTAGGATTCTGCTTAACTTTAGTAATTTTAATATTTTGCGGATTCCGTTGATCATATTTTAAACTGCGTGTTAAAGATATTGAATAATTATTTCGGTAATAAATTCAAATTTATTATTGTTGTATATTTAAATATACAAGAATCCAAAAAGATACAAAAACATACGCACAACACTTTATTTATTGATAAATATTTAGGCACTTTGTACTTTATAAGGTATGAACTAGCTGTTAATGACACCGCAGAATTTTCCGCAAATCGCCAGTGCATGAACCTAGTTTTATTCTTTATTTTTTTTTTGTTTCTCTGTACCTATTTTGTTTGTCCAAGTACTTGCATTGAATGGTAATGTTTTTCAATTACCGGTAAAATGTCTAAAAGTGACATTTACAAACCCCATTTACTTGAAATATGTCGGAATATTTTTGTCATTAACAAAATTGTTGTAATCAGTTAATTCGATCATTGA
>JARJDX010023788.1:0-13473 GCA_030264735.1 Gymnusa sp. GC000175 | reverse complement strand
GCAGGATGCCTTAACTATACTGTGTGGTACAACAAATATCTATCAGCCAAAGCAAAAACCCAAGTGTATAAGACCATCGTGCGTCCAATACTCACTTACGATAAAGAAGCCAGAGCCGAAACAACTATCACCAAATCAAAAATGAGGGCCACAAAAATGAGGATACTTAAAAGCTGGGTGTCCTCGTCGATCGAATGACAAACAGAATGCATGCATTCTAGTCACCAGAAGAAGAAGAAGAAGAATGTAGATTCACTAAAGAATTTGAGCTTTCGCGACTTGAGTCGATGTAAATTTTCTTACTTTCGGGTTTAAGTCGCGAGAAAATTTACATTGTAGATTCACTTTTAGCACACGTTACAAGTACATATTTAAAATAAACGACCCCCGGCAAAAAGTTGTTTGTACCCTTTGTTGTACCTGTTCCGCAGTAAATTCAAAATACATTTTTGTGAACTGCTTACCTTTACTAACTTGTGAAGATGGCAAACCATATTCCACCAGGAAGCGCCAAATTCCTGCGACAATTGCTGTGTACTGGAAGCCAAAGTGGCCTTAATTTTTATGGTTCCTGTTACTTCTTCTTCTGTTGTTATTCAGTTAAAAAAAATTAAAAAAGAAAGAGTTCAGTTTAACTACATCGCATACCCTTATCCTTTTGTTTTGGCTAGTTTAGCTGTTATTCCACCTTCTTTTTTCCCTATTTTGTGACTTCGTGTTGATTTTTTTTATTTCGCTTGGTTTTTTTGGCTTTAAAGTATCGTGTCTCTAAATTTTTATTGAACAACAATAAGCCTAGAATCAAGTATAAAATGCGTTTTGAAAATCTTACAAATTATGGGTTTTTTAGAATATTCCAATTTTATTTTTGTGACCAAATATATAAATTTTTAGGTTTTTTGTATGTATAATTAAAACGAGTTGACCGATTTTTATTTGCCTCTTAGGATGTTACAAACAATTTTTACGGTTGTTATTTCTAGAATTTTATTTAAGGTCAATATTATATTTTTAGAAAAAAACGGGTCGTAATCAGCAGGTTGGCCGCTTTGTATAAGGTTGTACGTATGACCAAAACACAATATTTTTTGACCAAATGTATAAATTTTTAGGTTTTTTGTATGTATATTTAAAACGAGTTAACCGATTTTAATTTACGTTTCAGAATGTTATAAACAATATTTACGGTTGTCCTTTCTAGAATTTTTTTTGAGCTAAATTAAGATCAATATTGTGTGGTCAGCCTTTCAGTCTTTTCCCTGCCTGTAATGCTGGCAACTTACATTACAGGTGGACCTACAGTTTAGCGTGGATTTCAAACCACTTAATTTACACGATTTCTCATCTAACTCAGGACCAGAGAAGGTTTTTAGCCATGAAACCCTACTCTGGCAAGGCGGGTTGGGGAGTTGGGGCAGTGTTGGACATTTAAATAAATATTTTGCATGCTGTGGGGCGCGAACCCATGATCTTGCAGTCAGCAGCTGGATGCCTAGACTGCTGAACTACACTGCCACACAGGTTATTATTATATTTTTTTTTTATAAAAAAACGGGTCATAATCAGCAGGTTGGCCGGTTTGGAGAAGGTATGACAAAAACACGATATTTTTTGACCCATATTAAGCTAATTTTTCAAGTGTGTTTTGAGAATGGTACAAATCATTATTTTTCAGATTTTTCTAAATTTGGACACGAATTTCTGGAGACAGGTTGTAAATATCCTTAAAGTCTTTTGCTATTTTGTTCTATTCCGTGTTTGTTGTAGTTTACTTGATCAGATCTTTATCTTTTTAAAGATGCCCAACCTTGAAAAAACCCTGTGCTTAATCGAAATAGCTAAATTTAATTTAAAAAAATAGTTTCTTGTCTTTATTTTCTCATAGGCCCAAAAAAGTGTTTTCTGTTTGTTCTGCTTCTTGATTTTTTGTCGATCACTTAATTCATCCATTCGATTTTGTCTTTACCGAAAGGTTATTGTTTTATCGTCTACATATTTCATCCACTTTCTTTTTCTATTTTATTTATTTAACGACACCCTGTTTCCTACATCTTTTTGTTTTGTTGTTATTAATTTATCTGTTTTTTACATCTCGTTTTTTTTTATGCTGTTTGCCTATCGTTTCCGACCCTTTTTTTTCTGTACTTCTTTTATTTTGCTACATCGTAAGCTCTATATCATACTCACTTGCTTTAAAAGAACAACGTGGAATAGTAAAAACGCTTAACAACTAGCGATTTTACTACTTCATATTTTTTCTTCTATATTTCTTTCACATTACTAGCTCTACATTTTTTGTGGTGATTAGTTTATCTGCTATTATACTTTTTTCTACATTTTTTTTCATTTTACTAGATCCTTCTCCTATGCTTGATCAATTTGTCATACTAATGCAAAGCAAGGATTGCTATGCCTTCCCTTTCGGTAATCTTCCTAAGGCGCCTATCGTTTCCGACCCCTTTTCTTCTGTAGTTCCTTAATTTTGCTGCATTATAAGCTATCATACTCACTTACTTTAGCTAGTTTAGAGGTTTTTTAACTTACTTTACCCTTCTAATTAATTTTTTCTTAAAGTGCCCTATTCGTTACCGAGCGTAAGCAACTTACTTTGAAGTTGTGCGTTTTGTCTGCTTATTTACGAAAGCAGGGGACCTACAGTTTATTGTGGTTGCGAACCACCAAATTGAGGAAGTTTTTTTAGGGCATTTACCTATAGATGTTGCCTTTCGAGTGAAGAATGGTTATAAAATTCTGATATTTTTTTCAAGTTTGAAATCACGACTTTTGACTTGGTAGGCAACGTTCGGCTCAACTACACTTCATGCTTTCTTTTGCTACGAATAGTGTACCATTTTCTTTCTTATTATTATTTTATATTTCTTTAATATTTTTTACATCCCGAGCTTTACATCTTTATTTTATTACTATTTTCATTATAATTTTCATTTTTTAGCTGTAACTAGTTTACTTGTCATATAGTAGATGCGAAGAACGACATTTACAACCTCATCATCATCAACATTGCATGGTAACAAGACATTCTACGTACCCTGACCATTGTTTATATCTTGTTTAGATCGATGTAAATCCCACGGAAAATTAAAATCATTTACAAGACACTCATAAAATCAATGATTATGTATCGCGGTGAAGATTGGAGAAATGTAGTGGTAGCGGCGAAGGACATAAGACCATAGAAAAAGAAGGAATAGTAAAAACGCTTGCCATAACTAGTGTTTTTGCTATTCCATTTCTATTTTCTTCTATGTTTCTTTCACATTACTAGCTTTACAATTTTATGTAATAATTTGTTTATCTGCTATTATACTTCCTTCTACTTTTTTTTTTCATTTTACTAGGTCCTTCTCCTATGCTAAGCCAGTTTGTCATTCTGCTGTAAAGCAAGTATTGCTATGTCTTCCCTTTCGGTGGCCTTCCTAAGGCTCATCTACATAGTCGTTCTGGATCTGGATTCGAGGTTGGAAGGTAACCCTGGGAGCCAGATCACTTTTTGTACCCCCTCCAAAGGGTTCCTTCTCCCAAGGTGTATCTAACCGTCCAGCCACCCTAGGTGACGGAAGAGAGCCAGCACAGCACTTAGGGGGGTCTCCCTGATCCTGGCCTACATGTTCGTTTCACTCCCTATTTTATATTTCCTCCATTTCATAACATCTTTAGTTTTATATCTTTCTTTTTATGTTTACATTCATGTCCTTTCTTCTTTTGTTTCCTTATTTTTTGACATAGTAAGCTCTATGTATTAATATGTTTTTTTTTTGGCTACTGATTTCACTTTTTTTTTTTTTTAGACATCGTCATTAGCTCTACATCTTCCTCCTTTGCTATGACTATTCTACCTGTCATTCCTTTATCATCTGTATTCCTTTATTTTTTACATCCTAGGTTCCATGTCTTTTTTAAGCTGAAATTAAATTATCTCTATTTTCTTCTTCCACATTTCTTTCATTTACTACTTCTTAAGCTTACATTTCTCTAGTGCAGTAACTAGTTTACCCACTTATTTTCTTTTGCAGTTTTTTCATTTCTCATTCTTTTCATCTTTATCTTCTGCCGTGCTTCATTTTTTTACATCCTAGATCCATGTCTTTTTTTTAGCTGAAATTAATTTATCTATTTACTTACTTCTTCCATATTTCTTTCATTTACTACTTCTTAAGCTTATATTTCTCTATTGCAGTAAACAGTTTACCTACTTTTTTTCTTTTGTAGATTTTTCATTTCTCGTATACTAAGCTCTACAGTTTTTTCTTATACCACGACTAGTTTGTGTCATTTTAGTCCCTTCCTTATATGAATTTTACTACATTTCGAGCCCCATAACTTTGTTTTATGCTGTGGATAATGAATGTGACCATTTTGTCTGACATTTCATTCCCTCCTTTATATTTTATTTTACTACTTTCTGTGCTCCATATCTTTCTTTTATGCTGTGGGTCTTGTCATTTTATTTAATTTTGTACAAGAAAATATTTTAACTTTACTTTCCTGAAGCATAAAATATATTATTTCATACAGTGTTTCTCAAGATACTGAATGTTCTGGGGCATTGGTTATTAGTTTTTTTACTTCCTTGTATAGAACTTTTCTACTTGTTATCTCAAATTTATTTATTTATTGTTCCATAATGAAGGTAAGGCAAACAATCAACACCAACGAAAGTTTTTGTGATTATTATTAATTAAGTAAACATTAAAAGAAACTTAATAAAAAAATGGTTTACTTAAAAATTTGTATGATTTTATTATCGACTTTTAAAATACATATTTAAATAATTAACAAAAAATTAAACAAATAAAATAAAGCCTGACACATTATGTACAAAATTACAAAACATATATTATAAACATCACCACAGACGCGTACAAAATACTTTTTTATTTACTTAAGTCCCTTGCAATAAAAAAAATAAGAAAAATAAGTAGGCCATGGATGGATAAAACCAAAAATATAAAATTTTTATAAAAAGCACAGCAATTTTTGGTTTTATCATTTTGGCTTTACACAAAAAACCAATTCGACCCAATTTTTACCATCCCCTGCTTCACTAGTTTAGTTGCATTTTTTTGCACAATAGTTTTTTTGTAAAATAACTTTTAGCGCGGTAATTTATTTGCACATATATTTCTTGCATAATATATTTTCGCCCGATATATTTGCATTTTTGCCCAATATATGTCAGCATAATATATTTTTACAAGATATATTTGTGTCTAAAATATTTTAGCACAATATATTTTTGCCCAATATATTTTTGCACAATATTTTTTTTGCAAGTACAAAAAATTTATAATAATAATTAATTAATAATTAATATAAAGACTTAAGTGTTATAAGTATGTAGGTAATTAAATATTATTTAATTACCTATTAGTTTATTAGTGTGGGTTAATTAAAAATATTAAAATAGGCTTTTAAAAAATATTGGATATCATGTTATTTATTATAATATATATAAATGTTGGTGTCTGTGTGTCTGTAGTGTGCTTAAAAAAACGACAGAAAACCTGAGGTGTGTATTATTGAAAGACACGTGTGCTCAAAAACTTTGATTTTTTATGGTCTTTATTTATTGTAATAACTTTTTTTTATACAATATTGATGTTATCGGTTATGAGGTATGATTTAATTTTCTTTGGTAAAATTGTGATGATATGAAGTATATATAATTTTTTTTAATTAAATTTGCTTGCTTATTAAACCCACGATACATTATCAATAGAGCAACTGCAATGATAGCAATATTTCGTTAAATATATATAAGTAACAGACGAAAAAAGTTTTATTTATTATAAAAAATTACATTTTAAATTTACTTTCTTCATTTTTCAGCATTAAGGCAGTTACTTAGGATAATATGAGCACTAAAAGCAACGCTAGTTTTTTTTTGTGAAGATTATTAAAGAAGAAGAAGAAAGTTTTAATTACAATTTACAATTACTTATTAATGACATATTATTACGGTTAACGTACTTGTTATTTAACGTGCATTCATACAAACATGCAAATGGGTTTATAACGATTTGTTAAATAAAAATTTTGGATTTTTTTTTGGCAGTACATAATTTTAACAATTTCGTTTATTATAAAACTTTTTTAGTTTGAAAATTGATTTATATTTAATTAAGGCATTTGCCTATTTTTTTATTTAAATTGTTATAAACCCCACATAAAATTATTGTTGTTTTTATAATTTAATTAATACATTAACTTATACTAATGATTGATTGATTTAAAATATGTATAAAAATTTTCATAACATTCTTTGAGAATTGACAAAATATTTTTTGTTAAGCATTTGGTATTATTCAAGTTTTTGTTGATGTTAAAATAGACATTGGATATATTTTAAGTGTTGATGTTCATTATAGCGCCCCCTATAGTTTATGTCCCCTTTTAATATTATATTCAATGCATAAAATTAAATTAAAAAAAACTATTGAATAATATAATGCTTTATTTTAATTCATTGTCAATTCGTTTAATATTAGCAACCATCTTCAAATTGGAAATTATATTTAATGGATCATTCCAAAAATTTTAAGCAATATTATTTCTAAAGAGTTAAATCTATTACGAACCTAATTATTTTAGACAATATTCCTATTTCAAAAAATTTTTGTTTATTAAATAGTTTTTTTAATATTATAGTAAACTCACACTTATTTTATTATAAGCTCGTTTTAACTTGCAAGCTATTTTTTTGTCTATTCCAAAACTCTTAACATTTTTTTTAGTGATTTAAGTATATTTCAAATATGTGCTCGTTTTTAATTAATTAATGACTGAATTAATTAACTACAGATTTAATTAATATATCTATGTTTTTTTTCTAGCTACTTGGACATTCCTTTTCGTTAATATTTTTCGTATCGCGCGTTTACTTTTATATTATAAACGTTTGTTTTAGAACCTATACCTGATTATTAATTAAGTATTAAAGAACTATTTAGTCTATTTGGAGGCCTAATACTTTTAAATATTCTATAAATTAAATATACCAATTAGAAAGTTTTTAATTAATAATTATATTTGACAATTCCTTCTTTGTCGATTAATTTATTTATTTTCATCACAAATCGAAACGTTTTTGTGATGAACTAAACTAAAATCTCCTAACAATGGATCGTTTTATTTTGAAGATGATTGCGCCCATTTTTTATTTAAATCTCATCACAATTTGCGATGATTTAAACTAAATGGATTTTAAATGATTGCTCATTTCTGTATTCTGTATTGATTTATTATCATCACAATTTTTGTGGTGATCCAAATCAAATTCCTAACAATGGATCGTTTTTCGTGGAAATGATTGCCCATTTTTTTTTAAATAATTTAATTCCATCACAAACCATGTTTGCGATGATCTTAATTAAATTTCCTAACAATGGATCGTATAATGATTGCCCATTTTTTTTATCAATTTAATCCCATCACAAATCGAAACGTTTTTGTGATGATCTAAACTAAATGGAAATCGTTTTTTGTTTGAAGATAGTTGCCCATTTTCTTGGCTCACAGCACTTTTGTACCAAACCAAATGGAAGATCATAAATGAATTATTGCAGAATAATTTGTACGTAATAATATATCAATATAGTATTTGCTTTAAAATTTTTTCGTTGAAGAATTGGATATCATTTTATTTTGCGCTAATAAGCATCGTCCTCATAATCGTCGTCCCTAAAACAAAAAATATATAATCAAACCCACAAATAATTATAAACGGAAGTAACAAAATTTAAAGTCAATGTTAAAAGGAAAATTAAAAAAAAAAAATTTGGACCAAAATTTTGCTTCAAAAAAAGTTTCGCCACTACGTGCGTTTTTCGCAATATTTCATCACTTTTTTTGCGATATCTCGAAAAGTCAAAAAGATTTTTAAAATCCGTATAAAGCACGTTAAAGCTGACACATTTTACTATTTGGTTAAAAAACAAGCGAGATACGAGGCTTGGAAAAATGAAAATTTTAGTGTTTGGAAAGGTCAAAAAATTTAAGTTTTTAAAAATTAACTGTTAACACATAATTACACTAATATGGGGTTGCTTTTTACAAAAAAAATGGTTATTTTCCGGATTTTGGGCATTTTTCACTTAATTTTTTAAACTTTTGTCCAAAATATTTGATAAATTTATAGTTTTTTTTAAATTTCTCGAAAATTCCTAACAAATTTAAAATTTATTTATGTGGTATTAAAAGAGATTTTTATAGCTACAAAATGAGCAACTGGGGGTTACATTTGCTTGAGAATTAAGGAAAATATGGGCATTTTACTTTGCTTCGATCTTCGCCTCGATTAAAAAGTCGAAAAAAATTCTTACTTTCACTTTTGTTAATTTCGGGGGGTGAAAAATGGTGAAAATTAAAAATCGCTTAAAACCACATTTTCCCCACTAAAAATGGGTGCAGATTTTATAAATAAAGTGCGTTTCTGGATTTAAGAACATTTTTATTTTTCATATTATCAAAATTGCAATTTTGAGCAGGTAGCTATACGTGCGTTTTTTTGCAATATTTCATCACTTTTTTTGCAATATCTCGAAAAGTTCAAAAGATTTTTAAAATTCGATTAAAGCACGTTAAAGCTGACACATTTTACTACAAAATAGTTGCTTGGTCAATTGTTTTGGTTAAAAAACAAGCGAGATACGAGGCTTTAAAAAATGAAAATTTTAGTGTTTGGAAAGGTCAAAACAGTTGAGTTCTTAAAAATCAACTGTTAACACCTAATTACACTAATTTGGGGCTGCTTTTTACGAAAAAAAAATGGTTATTGCTTTCTTTCCTTGTGTGCTCCTGGAGAGGTATAGTCGCGCGACTTAACATTTCTGGGTCTGGAGTTGGCGTCAGACGCTTCATGATAACCGCTTCTATAAGAATTCCATGTGGCAGTGTAAAGCGTCAGACGCCTAATAGGCTATGAGTCTAATGACTCTTATTGATTAATATTTTTTGAATAAAAAATTATTCTTTTAACTACAATTTTTGATTATAAATTAAAATAATAATAATAATTGTAAGTTTTCTTTCTTTCGGGTTTAAGTCGCGTAATTAATTTCTAGGTAAAATTGAGCGTTTTAGTAATATTTAGTCAGGATTTTTAGAAAGGATTATTTATTTAAGCAATTTTTTTAAAAAGGATTTCGGTTTTTAAATTTTATTTTCCAATCATAAAAAAATACGCGACTTAAACCCGAAAGTAAGAAAACTTACATCGACCTCAGTCGCGAAAGTCTAAATTTTAAAATAATAATAATTAATAAAAAATTAACATACTCGTTGGGAAAATGATGCATATATTTGTGGCAGGCCCGTCCACAACCCGGGCAGTACCAATAGCTCAAGACACCAATGGATGCTGCGAAGAGCAGATTAGGAATGGCTATAGATAGAACCAGATGTCGAAGAGTATCGTCCCAGGAATATCTAGCCACGACGATGTCAGGATAAACCCTACTATAATAGCAAGGAAAAGGTGTTCCTGCAGATTCATACCCATATTGACGCGCGAATTTCGAACAATTAACACTAGGAGGGTAACCGCAACCCTCAGCATTGATTAGAAAACGAGTGTCCGAAACATCCCACTCTAATTGTACAGGAGGTCGGTAATCACGAAAAGGTATACGCGAATAATTAACAAGAATCTGATGACATCGTGTGGCTTCTCTTGTACATCCTTCCCGGCACGATGCCCATGAACAGTTACGTAGTCCTTCAGCATATATATGCTGCGATGCAACACACGTCACAGGCTCGGGTTCATAATCCGCCATTAGGCTTGATATTGCAGGGTCTACCACAAATGGAATCAAAAAAAGAAATGCGAACACAGAAAGGATCGCTGTTGTGCCTAAACATAAAGACGCGTAGAACTTTGCGGTTTCCGCAATTGAAATCAGTTCCACCTGTTTTTCGTCCATGGCAACACTAAATTAATAAATTCTTTAAAATTAAACTGTGCCGCTGCAACTAAGCGTAGACGAGTAGTATAGAGCGAATTCTCAAATATTCTTATGACGCTTTCCCCTTTGCAACTGAGGTGGGTACGCGTCGACTTCAGCCTCGGTCCAGCAGGAGGGGAATGCCTGAAAATTATAAAAATATATATTATTACAAATATTTTATCAAATAAATTTATTATTTAATTTAATTCATCAATAATTATGGTTTGTTTTTTATGGTATCTGAACAATTGATCGAAAGGCTCCTGTCAAAAAAACGATTTACTCATTCTCTGGTCAAAATACCTTTATTAAAAATTTTGATCAAGAAAATAAACTTAACTTTTGAGTAAATGAACCAAAAAATATTATTGTTTGTTTATTGTTTGCTGCATTTTGGACAACTGCTAATACGCTTCATTTGACAGAATAAAGATGCATGTAGCGCCCTCTTCATACACCAGTCAAGACTTTGGAACCCTTTTATACTAGTAAGGTTTTTTTTTAATTTTTTAAATATTGCTTTAATTTTATTTAATCAAAAAGTTTAAAGGAATGAGTGGTAAAACGTAGAAAGGCATGCTAAAGGATTTAGGTTTAATCTGGGAAATTTTAAATTTTTAAATTTACTTTCTCTACTCGCAGGTATTTAAAATCTTTGATTGTATTTGCGATATAATTTCTCCCTTTGCTCAGATTAAGGACGCAAAGCTTGGAAAAAAGTAGACACGCGATAAAAAAGAAAAGAAGGTGATACATACACAAACCATAAATATTAAATTATAATCATATTTGTATAAAATATATAGAACAAAAAATCGATTGGTAAATAATACATAAAACGGTGTTTTACTTCCTGCAATGTATAGTCGATGTATCTCTTCCCCATTTATAATCACATATATTTCTTATGAAAACGTAAAAATTTTAATTGTTAATTATTTCTAGATCCAGAATACGGTTTTTATGTATGTAAATGGATTGGTTATTAAAATTTCAAATTGGACTTTTTGTATTTAGACCGCTATAACTTATTTAATTTGTAATGAATTGTTTAGGACCACCATTCATGTTATAAAATTATCTAAGAAAATATAAGTCAACGTTAAAAAACTACGGAATCCATATTAAATTGTAGGTCCACCTGTAATGAGTGTTGCTGGCATTACAGGCAGAAAAGAAGTTTAACACCAGCAGTTGTGGTGACCTACAATTTAACATAGATTCTGAACCACGAGAGTTACATTATTTCTCATCTTACTTCGAAACAGAGAAAGTTTTTTGCCATAAAACCCCACGCTGGCAAGGCGAATTGGGGGGTTGGAACTGTCAAATATTACTGCATTTTATTTACTGCAGTGTAACATCGATGTGGCACGAACACTTAATTCTTTCCAGTAAAATTATAGCTCGCTAAATATAGTTTTAAAGTGACTATTCATTTTTTTTTTTTTAGTATCTGATAATATCTTATTATAACAATTTTTAAACATGCATTCTAAAATAATATATCTATAATCAATTGATTCTGAGTATTATTGCAATAAATAATTTTAACAATAAATAACCCTTACAATAGAAAATTCTTACAATAAATAAAACATAGGACACTGTATATTGTATGAATTCTTTGATTATATTATCCTTGATGTATTCATTTAGTAGGTTATAAAAATGGATCAATAAAGCTTGCGATAGAGTTTATTATTTTGTTCAGAGTTTGCATGTTTAGTAACAAAGAAATCTATATTCCACTTTTCGCTACAGGCATAATTATTGTTTGATTATAAAGCTGGATAATTAGTGTATAATTATTGCTTGCGTAACTCTGCATGTTTTAATTATTTTTATATGATTTTTAAATTGCAATCCTTTTTGCATCACATCCTTTTTCATACACTGTATAATTTTTAATTATAATTGATTAATGCATCTTTAGCACTGGTTTAAAAATAATTTATTAATATCAAAATATTGTATGAAACATGGGGTTTGTGTGAAAATTTGTGCAAAAATTTACTATCTTTGTACTCTGCCAGCATAAAATGGCAGCGTACGTAGGCAACCCAAACGACATTTGGTATTTTAATGTGGTAATTGCTTGCAATAATAAACATGTTTATTTGCGTGAGAGACGACGGAAAAACCTTCAGTACGAAACTCATAACGAAAGTTATCGAAAAGAATAGGAACATAAAACTTATATGAATACAAAAGAGAAGGGTACGAGTACATCTACCCAAAGACCTAAACGGAAATACCCAAGAAAATAAATCAGGCATAATAGTCAAATTTTTACACTAATATAAATTATTACCAAATCAACTTGGAACCTCCAATTGCTACATAAAGCCATAATATTGAAAATGTAGGATCTGAAGAAATACCTGATATCACAGAAAAAATACAACAAGCGTTATTACAAATGAAAAATTGCAAAACAACAGGGGAAAACGGCATTGCCATTGAAGTGATAAAATATGAAAGCTCAACCACCTTTGAAACCTTAAGAACACTAAATAAATGCGGGAAAATCCCGGAAATTTGGAAGAACTCGGGAAAATGTGGCAAATGCAAAATTGACAACTATACTCTACGAGTAATTTGTCTTACCTATATAATTATACATACGGAAATAGCACAAATGAGAACACACAATCCATATCTTTAATAATTAAAAAAAAAAACGAATACAATGTCTTCCTATATGTAGCCTTCTTGACTACGACAGAAATTTTTACTCCGTGGAGATATGGACACTCTCCTAGCGATGAATAATTCAAAAATAGGCTCTAGACATCAAACCTTACTCCAAAAAATATATGTAAAGCAACTCTAAAAGTAAACATCACTAAGAAACTTAACAGAAATAATATTTGCAAAAAAAGAGGTAAAACAAGAGGACATTATCTTACTAAAACTTTTTACTTCTTTGTTAAAAGGATATCTTTAAAAGGATGGAGAACGGAGGTGTTAAAATGAACGGCAAATATAAGAGTCACCTACGCTTTCTCGAGATAAACCTGGGGAGCACTAAAATAACGGTTCCACGACAATTCGTCAACAGACTTTACGTCAACGACATTTCGTCATTTTAGTGTTCCCCAGGTTTATCTCGAGACCTATATCGGCCGATGTTGTCTGATCTGAGTCATGACTAAACAAGGTGATCTCATCGGTAAAGCGGTTCCACGACAATTCGTCAACAGACTTTACGTCAACGACATTTGGTCTACAGACATTTGGTCTACCGACATTTGGTGGGTCTAGGACAGTTCGGCGCGGCCGATTTGGCGCGGCCAGTTCGGCGCGGCCATTTTGGCGCAGAGACGTTTTGGCGCGGGACGTTTTGGCGCAGGACGTTTTGGCGCAGAGACGGTTTGGTGCGGGCCAGTTTGGCGCGAGTGATTTCGAGGCACAAATTTGTCCAAGTACACTACAACTTTTTATATATTTACTCATCAGGAAATTTTTTCTCTTTATGAAGAAAAGCACGAAATATCACAAT
>JARJDX010023775.1:0-15003 GCA_030264735.1 Gymnusa sp. GC000175 | reverse complement strand
TTGTTACTATATTTATCGCATGCGACATATCATCTCGAGTGGGTATATCCATTCGAGATGAAGCGTTCGATAATTATCGCATGCGAGATATTTGACACCACTCGAAAACGATTCAAGAATTGCATTTAAGATATCGCATGCGACATCTAAGGTCATCGTTAGTGACATCTAGGGTCATCGTTTCAGAAATATGGTCCCAGCCGTCTAAACCGATTGACCCGTGACTTTTGACTGAAATCCACCAACCGGAAGTGGTAGTTTATTGGTCAGGTCTTTCGGTTTTTTTTTTAAACTATCAAGTTTATAAAAAAAACATAATGAGTACAAAGGCAAATTTTGTTCTTATCATTTTTTTAAAATTTAACATTTTAAGATCCTTGTTTGCAACATTTTTATTGAAATTATTCCTATAAAGTTGCACAAATACGCTGTCATTATAATGAACTGAAAATTAATAAAATAATGTTATGTATCAAAAGTGACGGATGTCATAAGTTATTATTGTGAACATAGATTTCAACAAAATTAAGTTGCAGAGATACACTAACAATCTGATTGGCTAATAATAAATGCATTTTGATTATTACTTTTTGGAATTTTAACTTTTTCGTAATTTCGTCATTTATGAATTTTTCAAAAAAAGTTAAATTTAAAAAAAAATAAGAACACAATTTATTGCAAATTTTATTTTAAACACTTTTGACTTTGATATTTTTTTCATAAATTTAATAGTTTTTGAAATATTTGCAAAATATATGTAAAACTTAACCAATAATCTAAGTGCTGCCAACTTTAAATACAATTATAAAACTTTACCAAAATTTGAGGTTTTATGGAAAAAGAAAATACCCTTGAAAATATGTAAAACCATACTCCGTACTATACTACAAATTGATGGGGTTTGCGGTTAAATCGGAAGTTGTGAAAAATTGATAATATGCTAGTCGTATTGCCTTTACTGTAACCCTATCTAACCCTACCATATACATCTAAACAAACAACATCTAAATCGACATCTATATCGACCAAGCAGTTTAGGAGATATTTACTAGTATAGCTATTAACTATATTTTTTTCTAAAAAGTGTAAAAAAACTTTAAAAAAATAAAAATTTTAAAAACAAAAAAAATCCTATGTTATACAGTGTGTCCCATTTAACATTACTTTCTTGAATATCTTGAAAATAAAGCATTTTACCAAAAGTATGCCGAATCATAATCGTCATGAGGGGGACGGATTTTGACGAAATAGCCCACTAGCCACTAACACAGGGGGCTCTGGAGGGAGCTCAACTTAAAAGTTTTATATGGAAACCCCCATTTTTTATTGCAGATTCTAAAAGAGCGTTAAAAAATATGTAGGGTTTATCCGGATATTTTTTTTAAATTTACAACAGGTGGCGCTGTAATCGTGAAAGTATGGTGTCCCATTTTACATTATCTTCTTGAATATCTTAAAAAGAAAGCATTTTAACGAAAAGTATGCCTAATCATAATCGTCATGGTTTTGAAAAGGAGATCGAATAGTGACAAAATGGCCCCGTAGGAGGGGCCGGGAGGGGGGTCATCTTAAAAATTTGAAATAAAAACCCCTATTTTTTATTGCAGATTTTAAAAGGCCTTAAAAAACATGTAGGCTTTTTCAAAATCTGCAATAAAAATTAGGGGTTTTTTTCAGAATCAGCAATAAGAAAATTGGCGTTTCCATTTAAAATTTTTAAGTTGAGCTCCTTCATCATTATCTACAAAATCTCAGATGTTATTTTTAACGAATAATTTCAAATGAATGACAAAGTAGTAAACACGTATGATTTAGACATAAATTTTGGAAACTGCAATGAATCTGAAGAATTTAATATTTTTTCACAAGAACAAAAAGAAATACCAGCAACTTCTGAATCTGTAGAAGAAGAAAACGATGTAAAAAACAATAAATCGGAAAATATAAGAGGATATGGATTACGTAAGCGTAATAATATTGAACACCCAGATTTTTTATGCATCAGTAAACTTAGTGGATGTATCAGAAATATATAACAAAGCAATAACCAGTAATGATAGCGTTGATTGAACTATTTATATTGGATATAAATAGTTCAATATATTGGATATAAATAGTTCAATCAACGATAATAGTGAATTGGTATAAAGCGATAAAGAAAAAAATTTGTGCGTTGAAAACAAATAAAACGTGGATTTTAGTGCGACCATCAAGTGAGCAACATGTCCAAGGGTGTAAATGGGTGTTCAAAAGAAAACTTGATAAAAATGACAATATAATTCGATACAAAGCACGATTAGTGGCCTTTGGTTGTGCGGAGTGTAAGTGTAAATTTGGAATAAATCAGTGTAAACCTTCAAGAGTTCCTACTGATCCATCTCGGTATATTTCAGGAACCTCAGACGAAAAAAGAGAAAAATGAAATGGAGTTGGTACCATTCAGAGAAGCCATAGGATCATTTTTATTTGCAGCAAGGGTTAGTCGTCCACATAAAAGTTTGCTGTGAGTCAAACAAACCAGTTTAGTACCAGTTATGGATCGTCACGTTGGACTGCAGTAAAAAAAAATCGCTAGCTTTAAGAAACTGCTCACTATTGCATTTAGTATAGAAATAGTTTGAGTAATAAATTAATAATTGGATATACAGAAGCCGATTATGCAAGAGATAATAATTCTTGAAATCAACAAGAGGTTTTGTTTTCATGATAAATGGTTACATGGTCAAAAACGTCAGCGGGTTGTTACGTCAACGACCGAAGCAAAATATATCGCGCCATGTCATGGAACCAAAGATGATGTTTGGATTAGAAATTTATTAAGAGAGAATTTAATTCTTTAACAGTACCCATTGTGGTTAATAACCAATCTGCTATTAAATTGACTAACAATCCTGAATATCAAAAAAAGACAAAGCATATAGATGTGAAATATCAATTTGTGCGCAAAATGTACCAAAGAGATGATATAAATATAAAATGCATTGAATCAAGGAAACAACTTATAGACATTTTTTCGAAACCACTTTCACTTAAAACTTTTAAGTTTATTTGTGCCAGATTGGGAATAATAAAACAGTTTAGCATAAGTGGGAGTGTTGGAATTTCAAGTAAATATATGGAATTTTACCATGACCTTATTTGGTGAAAACATTTCTGACAAACACTCTTCTACCCTTCTAGCATTATAAATTTACATAAACAGAACCACAAAGCATAAAAAATAAACTGAACTGTCAAGCATACTTGACCGAAATGAATAAAACCAACAATTTGATAATTTCTTAGTCAATTTTAAATTCAATATGCAGGTGCTTTATATCGTTGAAAAGAATAAAAATCTTCATTTAACAACGTTAAACACAACGTAAAGTCCCAATTGAAAATTAGAAGTTCGTACCAATAACCCAAAAACACTACAAGTTAGAAAAATTTTGAGAACCCCTGGTGATTCTCCGCAAAAAACTACCCACATGAAATGCAAGCTAAAATTGCTTATTTGTTCATTTAAGAAAGTTATAAGTCAAAAACAAAATTGGCAAAAGTTTAAATATTCGCATTATCTAGTTACCTATGCATATTTTTGGAAAAACAAATACATCATAAAATTAGTATCCTAATGTGGCAACTTTGCCAAAATTTATCGTAATGGTGGGCTCGAAAAACGGACTCCCTGTATATTATGTTTGTTTATTGTCAAGTTGAACATCAGATTATTTTGCTTATAACATTATTAAATAAATTGCTTCTTTTAAATCATTCAAGTTGCTTGTTTTATTCGGTTATTTGGTCGTAGAAAAAGTATAGTAGGTAACGCGTTTTACAAACTACTGTACATTCTCGTTTATTAAACACTCGCTCCGATACGCGTGGCTCGTGATTAACTTAAAGCTGGTGTCTAAAGTGTCGTTTATAAAACTTGTTGCATAATTTACTATTAAAGACCAAAACTAATTTTTATATTTTTTTAAATAAATATTAAAATATCAAAAATCAATTTTTAAGTTATTTTAATTTAACTAAATATCGGGTGAACAACACCTTCTTATGAAAAGCTTTATTTCTTAAAAAAAAACTCAAGGAAAGCGCTAATTTGTGTGTAATTTTAAATAAAAGTTTAACTAAATTTTGAGCTATAAGCGTATAGAAATTAATTTAAAATTAAAACATTTCAGTTGCATACAATACGTTATAAAAATTCCCGGGTATGAAAAATTTTATAATAAAAAAAATTGCACATTATAAATAAAATTAAATTATATTTTGTCTAGATTAAAAGTAACAAAATTTAAATTGTAAAGACTTATTTAAAATGAATATTAGTCCTTGCTCATTGCTATAATTAGTTCCATTTCTGTTCATTTAAAAAAAAATAAAAATATAAAGATTTCATAAAGTAGTAGGTAATTTGTATTATTTTAAATATGGATTTTTTAATTAATACGTAGGAAAATTTTTAAAATATTACATTACCGGTATGATTTTGTCCAGTTGTGCAACAAACTCCCTTCCGTCCACCATTTGTTTTACAGGCTATTTTCAAGCCGCCATAGAAATGTGCAGGACATTGCACTGGCAGGACACAACTTACATCATCTTGGCATACTTCCTCATGAGGAATTACAGAATCGGGAACATTTGGGATCAAAACGCTTTTGTGATCCGCCAGCATATCAAGTTGAGAAAATTTCGATCGTCGAAAGCGTGCATGTGCTGGGATGTAGATAGTGAATATTATTAAAAGTAAAATGCATGTTTTCGGAATGCGCATTTTATAAATCGGCTAAAAAATCAATTAAATCAAATTATTTAAATAATACATGAAAGTTGTATAAAATATAGTGTTGGCTAAAATTTTGTTAAATTTATTAAAGAGCGTCTTACTCACCTCGACAAAGTCTTGAAAGGAAATGCTCGAGAATAAATTTAATCAGGCGAATTTTTTTATCTGCAATGCAAAGTCCGGACAAAAGGTTGATTTTGAAAAATATTTTTGTTAAGATGGCATTGCTTTACACAAAACGATTATTCAGGTATAAAGGCAAGTTTGACAACCAAATGTACACATTTAGAACTAGAATAATAAAATTTGGCCACTGATATAAATCTTCTTATTTGTGTGCCTTCTCCTACTCAGAGGTTAGTAATCAACATCGCAATTTTAACTTTTGGTACTGCAGCTGTTTGATGTCAATCTAAACTAGTCTTAAAGTTTTTTTAGCCAGGGAATCTGGCCTCTACCCACACTTCTACTGCCTGTGATTTTTCCTTGCAGTATCTTATATTTGTCACCTCGCATAGCATTTCCCAAAGACTCTAGTTTTCCTGGATTTGATGTTTTGGATCACTTCCATTTTCTTTCCCATTCTTCCTAACACCACGATATTCGTAATTTTTTCATCCATGATATTTTTAGGATTTTCCTATACATCCACATTTCAAAAGCCTGGAGTTTATTGGTGAGTTTTTGATTGAATTTCCATACTTCCATGTCATATATTAATATGGAAAACACTCACCATTCTGGTTCGTAGTTTCAGCTTTAGATCGCAGTTGCAAAAGGGGTCACTCGTTTTAAGAAAGGCATTTCTGGCAGTTTCTATTCTGATTTTAATTTTAGTTTTTTGGTCATTTCTGTTTGTTATCCAAGTACCTAGGTATTTGAACTTCGTTACATTTTTAATATGGGTGTTAGGTTAGGTTAGGTTACTGTCTTTAAAATTATCATGTATTTGGTTTTCTTCAGGTTCATTTTTAATCCGTATTTTAAACTAATGGCATTTGTTCTTTCCACCATTTTTTGTAGATCGACTATACTATCTGCCACTATTGCCGTGTCATTCTTATACATAATTTTGTTGATCGGTCACCCGTTAACAACCAATCCAGCTTCTTGAAATATTGCTTCGAAGTATAGTTTAAACAACATTGGTGATAGTATGCACTCAGTAAAGGTTTTTAATGATGCGTATATCTCCTGTGCTTATGTTTTTTTTTGTTTTTAGAGGAGTCATTAATGGTTTGTGTCGGGCTTTATCGAACGCTTTCTTATAGTCTATAAAACAAACATTTACTTCTATAATATATCTATACATCTTTGATTATAAATAGTGCTTCACGTGTGCCCAATCCATTTCTGAATCCAATTTGACTATTGCTAATACCTTCTTTATGTTTATTGTAAAGTCTTTTGTGCATTATTTTCAAAAATGCTTTAGAGGTATGGTTCATAAGACTTATGGTTCTGACATTAATTTCTTTTTTCTCTACTAGTTTTAGTAACAACTTAACTGGTACTTCATCTGGATCAATGGTTTCGATGAAAGAGTTCTTTAATGTGTTCTCTCCACCTCAGCAGTTTTTGTGCTTTATTCCAGTTAATTCATTCATTTTTTTTGTGTAAATTAAAGTTGTCCTATTGTTTTAAAAGCTTCTCAATTTCTTTGTTCTTTTTAGATAACCACTGTTCCTTTGCTACCCGGATTTTTCTTTTGATAACTTTATTTGTTGTTCTGCATTTCGTATGGTCATTTTTATTCTTTCGTCTCTCCATAAGTATAGTATTCTTTCGTCATCCATTGTTTCTTTGCCATCACTTTGTCTGGTATTAATAATACTTTGCTACCTTCCAGTAGCGCACCTTTTATAATTTTCCATTTTGTATTCACATTTTTTGCTTAAATTGTGTCTGCAGCTGTTTTCTGAATATTTTCGTTCACATATTCTTTGGTTTGTTCTTTAATTTACATATCGTTTAGTTTATCTATGGTAATTCTTGTAGGTTCTACTTTTGTTTTTAGATTTTTGAGTCTTAACTTAATATTGGCTTTAATTGGATTATGGGCGACGTAGCATCAGCACCTGTATACGTTTTGGTCAATGTGATTTCGTTTCAATAACGTCTTTTTAATAATATGTAGTCTACTTGGTTTCTGACTATGTAATTTGAGGATTTTCTCTGCTTTAATAGAACACTGTCAAAGTACCTATATGAAAAAGTTCCTTATCAGCCATTTTGTTGTTCAGGTGGAAACATGCAACCTCTTAGATGGATTTGTTTGCAGTCTTCATTCTCTTTCCAGAATATTTAGGTTCCTATAGAGAATTCCCTCTGTCGTTTCCATGCTTTTATGTTGGGTCGTCAAAGCCCAGTTATTCGCGAAACCAAATATCCTAAATTTTGTGGTAGTATATTGTTTACTTTCATTTGTCTACTCTTCTTTATTGCCCAAAATGATTTTTTTTTTGATCCTTTGGTATGCATCAGGTTTATTAATTTCGATGTTTTTTTCACACGGGATTATACGTAAGAGTTTGTGAATTAGGCCTTGCCTCCAGACAGCGTCATATGTTAAGGAAAGATTGATAATGCCGCAGATGTCTTTAGTTTTTTTTCCCCAGCTTTAATATGGGTAGTCAGAGAGAGGACGTGGTCAGTGCAGCTTTTCTTTTGTCGCGGCTGCCTATTCGGCAGCGATGCTCTTTAAGATAGCAAGGTTTATTCGATGGTATATAATTCATAAGCAGAGTAGCCGAGCGGTAAAATGTACGACTGGGTCTCGGGTTCAAATCCGGTATAAATTATATCTCTAAATTTAAATATTCTCCATGCTCTCGGGTGGTTCGGAAGTGACCTTAAAAGCCTTTGTTTTCATCTGTAACGTAAAACCTGCCCCATTATTTACATTAAAAGACGTAAAAATTAGGCTGAATGTAGACTTTGTCTACACCCGAAAGCGAGAAATCTTGCTCAAAAACGGGTCCATACATATAATTGTGAATCACTGGACTTGCCTGGCCTTAGGATGGCGATTATTTGTGCTTTTTTAAAAAGGTGGGGAATGTTTTCTTTTTGTATTACAAAACAATTTTGCCATTTTCGAGTGTATCTCATCAAGGCCAAGAACCTTTTCGGGTTTTATTTCTTTTATTGCCTTATTTATTCTTAGGTGGATACAGGCTAGCCGAAGAGTAATTTTCTTCAGCTTCTGCTTTTAATTGTGTTTAAAATCGTTTTAATTTGTGTGGGTTTTATCAGTTGGTGGTCTCGAGACCTTTACAATGTGGTTGGTAATAAGGATAGGATAAATTGGAGTGTTATCTTGCTCATTTTTGTTACCACACCCTTAACAGTCTAGCAAGGAACTGCTCCAAAATAAATTTAATTTTTTATTTTCAATACAAAGTCCGGACAAAAGGTAGATTTTGTAAAATATTTATCGTTAGGAAGGCATTGCTTTATACAAAACGATTATTCAGGTATAAGAACAAGTTTGGCAACCAAATTTACACATTTAGAAATTGAAAAATACAACGCCTGACTGTGCCTATCTGATTATGTTTATTCCAAACAGGTACAAACTCCCAGTTAAAACCTCTACAAATTTTGTCTTTTGCTGGTTTAGTGACAATAGTAAATCTAAATAATTATGTGGGTTAGAGGGATTCAGCACAGGCGTTTGTGAAGGCTTTCAGCATATGTACTCCAGTTGGCTTTCTTAAAGTGTCATTCTGGCATTCAGTAAGATTTTATAGGAGGGTTATTAATGCCTATTTCAATAACCACTGTATGGTTCTGGGAGTGTGGGAAATCTGGTTAGAACACACGTGAAGTTGGTAGAGGTTTTTTGTAAGTATCTGTTGTGACAAAGCATAGGTCAGGGTTGATTTCGCAGTGTTGCACTTTTAAAAAACAAACAGAAAATGATAAATTTAATACTTTCCCTTCATTTTACAGTTAGGTATTTCATTTATAGCACTAATTCCAAGCTTATTATACAACAGTATGTCACGAGGCCATGTAGGGGTTTCGTCAAAAGATCAACTATTTGATTTTCAGGTGATATTTTCTCTACGCTGATTTCACCCTCAGTTACAAGCTCCCGAACAAAGAAATGTCTTGTACGTTTATGCTTAGTTCTTTTATGGAACTCTGGGTTTTGTGAAAGTTTCAAAGCGGATTCATTGTTAATGTATAGGACATGAATGCTATATAACATCACTATGTCTGCTATCAGCTTTTTTTAACCACCCAGCCTCCTTAGCTGCTTCACTGGCTGCTACAATCTCAGCTTCTGTGGTTGAGATTGCCACCGATCACTGGAAATACAGCCACCTGCATACATGCTCAGTACTCCAGAAGTGGACCTACCCGTTGTAATGTCCCCTGCATGGTCAGCATCACTAGAACATGACAGTAATTTATTAAAATTGCTTTTATAGATGATTCCACGATTCAATGTTCCTTTTACGTATCGTAAAATCCTTTTAACCTTTAACCAGTCTTGAGATGTTGTACACTTCCATTACATAAGCTAAATCAGGTCTTGATCCAATCATGAGGTACATTAAGGACCTACAACCTGCCCATAACCAACAATGGTTATTTCATTCATTTCTTTCCCTGCTTCGTTAGTAGTTGATGTTTCTAGTGGGGTTGATACTGGTTTATATTCGTACATTTTAAGTTTTTTTTTTAATCTTTTCAGCATAATATAAATCTTGACTTAATTTAATTCCATTTTTACAATGTTCAATTTCTAATCCCAAAAAAAATTCTGCGGATTTAGAAGTTATATTAAATTCATTAACTAGAAACTGATTCAACATTTTCTGAATATTTGAAGTCATAAGTCCGTCATCAACAAATGCGGTTAACATAAGCTTTTTAGTATCATTTTTTAGTTTAAATAAACATGGGTCAGCATCAGTCCGCTTAAATCCAAGTTTAAACAAAAATTCACTAAAGCAGTGATTCCAGCACCGAGATGCTTACTTTAATCCATATAAGCTCTTCTGCAGTCTACAAACCAGTGGACTACTATCTTTGTAGCCATCAGGTTGCTTCATATAAATGTGACTACCTTGAATATCAATATTTCCATACAGAAATGCAGTAGATACATCAAATTGCTCTAACAGTACCTAATCTAGCCACAGGAATGAAGGTTTGATTAAAATCAACATCCTTCTTTTGTAGTTTCCCTTTTATACCAATCGTGCTTTAAAACGCTCTATGGATCCGTCTGGATTTGTTTTGACTTTAAATACCCATTTACAAGGTATTGGTTTGTTACCAATAGGCAATTTTTCTAATACCTAATAAGAACTTCATTTCCTGATCCATAAGCAAGTTTCCATTCAGAACTGTACTGGCTTTGCATAGCCTTTTCATAAGTAGTTGGTTCAGTATAATCATTCATAATGGTATCGCAAGACATTACAAAATCAGTAAATTTTTAAGGTCGTTATAGGGTGCTTCTGTCACGAAGTCTAGGAGTAGCAGGTCTTCCAAGACTCTCCAAATTCTCTTCGCTCGACATTTCTTTTTGTGAACTTTCAGAAAATATATCCTCATCAGCACCAGGAGGATCTTTAGAGATTTTCTTCTGAAGAGGTTCAGCATTCTCATTTTCTGACAACTTATTACCAACACCTGAAGAAAGAGGTCTTTTATGAAACACAACATCACGACTTCAAATTAAAGTACCATTTTTACACCAAATACTATAACCATCAGTCCATAAAAATCATAACCAACTAGTATACCCTTCACGGTCTTTTTATCCATTTTCTTTCTTTTTTGTTTAGAAACATGGGCATAGCAATCTGAGCCTATTATTCTTAGATGTTTAATATAAGGCCGTTTTTCATGCCATAGTTCGTATGGAGATTTCTCTGAAATACTAGAAGATACAGTCCTATTCAATACATGCGTGGCAGCATTTACAAGTTCTGCCCATAAGGAGGGTGGTAAATCATTTCTTGAATGCATCATGGCTCGGCCATCTCTACAACAGTGCGGTTCTCGCTCTCACAAGGATTTTGCTGTAGTGTATGCATAGGTAATCTTTGGGTAATACCCTTCTCTTGTAATAATTTTCTAATATATCCCAAGTTCTCTTTTCATTGTGGCCTTCACATGCCGTTTATTCGCATCCTTTCATGGTACAGTTGCAAAACATTATTATTATATACAGTATTAAAATTAACAGAAACTTGAGGAAAAACAATTCTCATGGCTAGTTTATATAGACCACCAGAGCGATTTCTACTCCCAAACAACACAATCTGCTTATTTATTTTTAGTTGGCAAATAGCAACATTAGAAGTAAATTCACTATTAATTTGTTTCTTATGAGCAGCTAGAGTAGAAAATAGATTTTTCTTAATACCAGAAACGTACCACACATCCGTTAAAGTTAGGCAGTTTCATTGGCCATCAACTGATGCTTTAACCTCAACAGATCCTTAACCCATAGCTTTAACACACTCACCATTTGCAGTGACCACAGAACGAGCAATATTTTCGTCAAATGAAGTGTACTCACAGACTACATCACTTTTATTTACTATGTGATTCGTCGCTCCGCTGTCAACATAAAAAAATTATCCTTTTTTTAGTATTAAGTACAAAATTAGAAGTCGCAAAATGTACAAGGTTATTTGGCTCATTTGCCCTACCAACCTTGTCATTTGTTTTATTTTTATTGCTTTTTTCAGGTTTAGGTTTCCCATCTGCTTTCCATTTAGTACAAACAGTAATTTTATGTAGACCTTTGCAAAAATTACAAATATATTGATTTTGGTTAGATTTCAATGCTTTTTATTTACCTTACCACTACTAGAGGGTTTTTGTGTAAGAAGAGCTTCATGACTACTGTTGTCTTTTCCATTTAAAGCCTTTTCGTACATACAAAGTTGTGTAGTGAGATTATCTAATGTCTTTCTTTTTTAGACACAAGCATCCAACTTGATCTAAATGAAAAGTAACTTTCAGGAAATGAATCTAATTATTTTACAAGTTAATAACAAATCTGGTAGTTTTAAACTTCCATCCTTTGTAAGTTCAACATTTAAATCACTCCAGATGTTTTTTTATTTAAAGGTATGACTTGCCATATCATCTATTTCATCCCTCTTGTAACTAAAAAATTGTATACACAAATCAAAGGCTCAGACCCATTAAAGAGCCGAATCAGTTCATTCCAAACATCAGCAGAACTCATGAATCTCATTACAAGTTTTAGTATGTCCTCAGTCATGTTGGTTGTCAGTACTAGCAGAGAACTGCTGTTAATTTTAAGTCTTCAAGTTTCTTATCATGGTCTGATTTTTCAGATGCCATTGCACCTAGCCCAGGCGGCTGAGGAGCTGCCACGTTACCTTCCACAATATCCAATGCCCCCTTCATACTGCATAATAGGCCTAGAACTTTATATTTCCATGTAGTGCAATTACTTTTACCTTTAAGTAAACCAATTTGAAGTTTTAAAGAATCCATTTTGCACTCACGGGATTATTTAAGTTAAATAAGCAAGAACACAATACGACACAAACGCAGGTTTTTAAAGTTCTGACACAAGATTTTTTTAAAGAACATAATCAAACTTTGTATTCTTACCAACACACAGTGTTGAACTTGAAAAACAAACAGAAAATGATAAACTCAATATTGTTTCTATCGTTGGCGTCAAACGAGATAAGTATTGTTCTCTTTCGGCCAAGCGACTAGGTTTTCACCATTTTGCTCCGATGTTTCATATTTCCATTGTGAGTCTCCTTTTTCTCAATCCATCACTCCGTAAAAATATGGTGGCAGCATGATTGAGTTGGTCTTATTTTCACTCTCCAGGCGTTTTCATCACGTGTGGTGTGGGTATTCTATTCACCGAGTAGTTGCTCTTCCTTGTAGTGTCGTTGTCTGCGTCCCTCTACTTTACTTTTGAATGCTATTGTCAAGTTCTTATAGGATGGAAACGTTTGTTCGATAGGCTTTACAAGGTATACGTAGTATACGTCTATAAACCCACATTTACAAGGCATCAATTCTTTTTAAATCTACTTACTTTACAGTACAGGTTTCTGCTACGTACGTGGCGATCGGGAAGATGAAGGCCTGTATTTATCTTAGTTTTGTTGCACGTGTCCTTCCATATACTTGTGAGTTTCAGTGGCACTACTTTTGCCATAGCCAGTCGGCGTTTAATTTCTTAATTATAGATCTCTCTATTCCTTATAAAAGCGCCAAGGAAATTAAATTGGTTTAGGACTTCAAAGCCGAAAATGGTTTGAATAATGGACTGATTCTTTTCGGCTCTATCAATAGTCATGACCTTCGTTTTTTCTCTATTAAGTTCTAGGCCGTACTCCCTCCTTATATCACGGAGCCTGCTAATAGTGGCTTCTAGTTCTTCGATTTTTCCCGTCATTATCAGAGTGTCGTCAGCATATCTCAGATTGTTAACTCTCTTGCCACCCACTGAAACTCCTCTGTCCCATCCATCCAGCACTTTGCGCATGATATGCTCGCTGTAGATGTTACACAGCATGGGGTACAAAATGCATCCCTGTCTACAACTCCAGCATTAACGATAAAGTTTTTTATTCTGTTTGTTCAATTTTTATTTTTGGTGTGTTGTTGGCATAAAGATTTTAAATTAGCTGTATTAGTTGCATGGTAAATGACCAATGGGACCACTCGCTGGAGATAAGGTCAAGAATCGAAATAGCTAGAGCAGCATTTACAAAAATAAAGAAACTATTCTGCAGTCATAACCTCCCACTAAACATCAAGATAAGTAATATAAGATGCTACATTTTTTTCGTACTCTTATATGGAGTTGAGTCGTAGACCTTAACTAAAGCATCCTCCAAGAAATTAGAAGCATTTGAAATGCGGCTTTATGGACGCATGCTAAATATTAATTGGAAGGATAAAGTTACGAACATCGAGATACTAAGAAGGATGAAGAAGGAACCAGAGTTACTGTTTACCATCAAAAAACGTAAGCTGGAATACTTCGGTCATATAATGAGAAACGGAAAACGATATCGACTGATGCAGCTCATACTGCAGGGCAAAGTAATAGGGCGCCGAGGACCAGGCAAAAGAAGGATATCTTGACTAAATAACCTGAGGCAATGGTTTAACTTAACAACAACAGAGCTATTTAGAACAGCCGCAAATAAAATCAAGATTGCAATGATGATCGCCAACATCCATACCGGATAGGCACCAAAAGAAGAAAAAGTATTAGATGGGATGGAGCCCATATTTTCTAGCACCTTCCACAATATTCCCCAGTTAACGGAATCAAAAGCTTTGGAATAATTCACAAAACAGAGATACATTTTGACATTAAACTCGCGTGTTTTATTTATGATTTTAGGATTTGCTTCCGGCCGCCTTTTCCCGGTACAAACCCAGTTTTTTCTTCCGATATGTGTGGTAGAAGAAATACCTTTAAGCGTTCATTGATGATATGAAGCAGAACATTGCTAGCATGTAGGATTATTGCGATAGTCTGATAGTTAGAGCAGTTAGTCGGGGATCCTTTCTTATATATTGGTACGGATCACCAATCATCTGGCCATTTACAGAATTTCCAGATCCCGTCACATAGTACATACATAGCGTCCACACCAACGCTTCTCATTTCGTTAGAATTCCCACTGTTATTGCATCTACTCCAGCTGCGTTTGCATTGTTTAGTTGGCAGTTTCTACTTCTGATCTAATCATATTAGGCTCTGTATATGGTTGCTGAGTAATGACATTTTCGGGATCAGGATCTACACTGCTCAAGGGTTTACCACAGTACTCTTTTCATACTTCTGCAACTCCCTTGGCATCAGTGATTATTTTGCCATTCTCGTCCTGTATGATTTGTGTCTTAAGTTTCAATTTATGGCAGAGATATTTTACATTTTTAAACAGATCTCGAGATCAATTGTGGGTGGTGACTATTAAAGTCGCATATATAGCCAGATGGATAAGGGATTAGACATGTTGGTCACCACAGGGGGTTTGTCTACATTTGCTTGGAATCACCTACCTCAATGACGACCTTGTGGATTTTATTTGCAATAGATATGGAGATAAAAACAAAATTTTACTTTCATTTACAAAGTAAATTAAAGTATAGTAATCGCGACAATTTTCAAAATCGAGATTTTTGCGGAAATATCCGTTTTAGACCTCCCTCATTAAAAAAAAGTTGATTTC
>JARJDX010023741.1:0-10498 GCA_030264735.1 Gymnusa sp. GC000175 | reverse complement strand
ACCTATGGTATACAGATATGGGGCTCAGCATCCAAATCTAAGCAAATTGATATATTGGAGAGATTTCAATCTAAAGTGCTTCATACTATAGTGAGTGCACCGTGGTTCGTTACAATGAAATAATAAGACGTGATCTTAAAATAACAACCGTAAAGGACGAAATAATGATATACATTGAGAAGTAAGCATACAGAATAAATTCTCATACGAACAAACTAGCAAATGACCTAACAAACGAAAGTTTAGATAAAAGAAGACTGAAACGATTTAAAACTTGTGATCTAGGATGTAGATTCAATAAGTTAAAATGACTTTTACTTTTACTACACTAATAGCTACTTTTTACATTTTTGTATTTTTGTATTTAGGCATGTATTATAAAATGTAATCACTAGAAGATTGCATAACTTTTCTGGTATGAGTCACTGGACAAATACCTAGCATGTTATTGTCAAATATCAAATAATTTACTTATTGTTATTTTTTTAACAGATTGCAAATAAACTAGGAAGATATATAAAAAAAAAACATTTCTGCGTGTGAAAATGATAAAAAATATTTATTTTACTTCAGCCTCTCTTTCAGCCGTTTAAAAAGTACTGATAGAATAGCCGAGTAATCCTAATGATGTGGAGGATTGCAGGCGGTCAGTCGCATGGGATAAAGCTTTACCTCTAAAAACTTCCATTTATTTGCGCGTGGCGCATTACTCTCCAAAATTAAAATATATTTAAACCGATTTTACCAAAATCAATTTGAAATTATAAACTTAACTAAAAATGTCAGCCATTTTTTTTTATTTAATAAAATTTTCTTGGTTATATAAAGTCTTTGGAATTATACCGGGTGTCCCATTTTAATCTTTCCAGCAGAATATCTTTTTGTTTGAATAATACATAACGGTATATGTATGTATGGTATGCACCCGTTTTTGTGTAAGAGTAGACAGAGTCTACTTTCAGCCTAACTTTTAGGTCGTTAATGTGTTAGTATAAAAACATAAATAAGAATAAAGTTATAAAAGAACATCTGCTTCAGTCGGAATACCTTGTCCACAAGCTTTAATTTTATAAATCGAGAAAACATCAAGAAGGCAGGATACACCCAAAACACACGTTTAAAATTATTGTGGCCAAATTGTTGCCAATTAAGTTTGCCACAACAATAACACAAAAAACATCTGTTTTGGTGTGAAAACCCACAAACAATCTGGAACGGTCAAAAATCTTAAGAAAGTTGGCAATCAATGTTTGTAGCAACATAGAAGAAGGCATTTCAACCTCCTGTCAAACGAAGATGCCAACAGCCTTCATCTTTAAAAATTTTAACAGGACGTCACAAAAAATTTGATGTCATTGCGTTTGTACGGAATATCTGACTTGATTATTTGTTCAGAAATCGAATATCACCTAAAATTTTTAATTTATCTAAGTATCTTACACCTACATTAAAACATTTAATGCACAGTTTTGACAGAAGACTTGTATGCCAACAGCCGCCATATTGGTCACGTGGCTTACTTGGAATGCCTTATTGGGATCTAACTTTAAATGAGACGCCGTTTAGCTGTATATTGTAAAATAACTATAGGCGTGATACATTTATTTCAATTCTATAAAACTATTATGACATAAGCTGTAAATATTAGTGACTGTGCGGCGATTGTTAAACTGATCGCATCGCATCGTAGAGTCTCTTATAGGGTTATGAGGCTTTAGGTTAAATTAATTCCCAATTAAAAATTAATTTTAAAAAGAGACGCCCTCTAGCGGTAGATTTCAAACTAAATATAAGCGGGAGACCTTTATTCCATTCATAATATCTTGATTCATATAGAATGAAATAGAACTATTTATGGCTATTATGGCTGCTTATGACATAACCTGTAAATATTACTGGCTGCGCGGCCATTCCTAAACTGATCGCAGCGCCATCTATAAGTAAATTTCCAATATTTGACAATATAAAAAGTGGATTTTGAACCATTAAGTTGTAATACGCATATAAACAAAAAAAATAGTGGAAAACATGAAATTAAGGATTAAACATACATTTAGTAATATTAAACATAAAGTTACCAACATGAGAATATGAAGCATATATGAAGTCAGTTGTCAGTATGTATTGTAAAATATTAAGTGGGCATCGTAAAAATGAATTTGACATTATGAAACATAAAGTTGGCAATAAGAAATACATATGTATATTAAGTTGGTAGATGAAACATGAAGTTGGTAATGTTAAAATCTTCAAAATAATTATGGAGTTTATTCGGTTGTTTACTTGCATAATTTAAATTGATTTAACAATTTAATAATTATGAATACAGCTGAGACTATTGATGAGCAGCCCGCGAGTTGTAGCCCCCAACTTGGCTACTCACACTGGTCAGCACAAACTTAATTTTTCAGTTTTCTCCTCAATAATTTTGCCCCAGAGCTGATGGTCAGAAAATTATTGCTCATCACTGGCTTAAGCATTATTTTTTGAAGATTAATAAAAGTACTTATTTTCATAAAGAATATGAGAAAAAATAACAAAGCAATCAATTTGAAAGCAGAAATGCAACTCTTTAATTATACTTACAAATAGTAATCTTCGTTGTATTTTACACAAATTTCTTATTGTCTATTTAATCAGTTTTATTTAATTAATACTAAACGCGTATTTTATACCGAACTTCATTTTAATTAAACAATTATGACTCAATTTCCACGCTTAGATTGTTCTCAATTAAAATCTGTGCAACTTAATGCAATCAAAATATATTTGAGGTAATTTGCATAATGCTAATTCCTACAAATATAACGTTTTTAAATGCACTGCACTATTAACATATTGTTAAAACGTAGAATAATAAACCAATGCAACTTGAAATTATTTGTTTAATACCTGTCACTTGTTACATGCCTATTGAAATTATATGCAAAGCGCATGAACGATGCACATGTGGCCGATAAAAAATATATTTTAAACCTCCACTTATTTTGGTTTATTTAAATATCTTTAAATGCGTAAATTTATACAGGAAGTTTATTTAAACATATGCAATGCAGAAATTTATACAAGGTGTGAGAAATATTTTGCATAAAGTTGAAAAAAATATTTAAGACCTAATTGAAAGTAAAAATCACTTTAACTATATAAAAAATCATGGTTGGTAGACCTACTTGCAAACAATGCAAATCCAACAGCTAAAGATAGCGCAAGGCAGGTTCTCTTTATCCTACTTATATGATATATAATAAGGATGCTCTTAAATGGTCACTGTTGATAACTTGCCACCCCTATGCGTCGGTGCAAAACTGGCAGTGGTCCCACTTAAATAACTGCAAACGTGCCAACTTTAACAAAAGGCCGCCTATTGCATCTGAAAGAACCAAACTGTAGAGGTATAGACCTGGTACGAAGTCGCCTGGTAGCACAATACCGTACGATTAGAGTAGATGCATTTTCCACACCGAAGAGAAGAAGGACCGAAAGGAAGACTTCTTGTCCTTGGAATAGGCAAAGAAGACGTGGACGCCCTAAAAATTAAGAGTGGAAAGGTGAACTACAAATCACCAACCACATTAAACATCTTGGGAGGAGGCCCAGATTAAGACAGAGAATGCTATTACAGGAACGTGGCTCTTTCGCCTTAAAGGTTCTAGCAGAAGGGATATAGCACAATGTAACCTGCATCAGTGTAGGGCGGCTGTGAAAACCCTTTACCGGCTGTGAGGCCATTGTTAGACTAATCGCAGCCCACCAACATGTAAAGTTGTTTCCCAATGGTTATAAATAACTGGTTACAACTTTTTTGTTAAGTGTGATATTTTCTAAAACGATTGCACTTGACAAGGTAACTGACATAAAAACAGTTGATATTCTTGAATTTTTGTTTTAATCTATTACTGAGTATTTACTGTAATAAAAATGTTGTACTTGAAAATTTATGTTGACCCTCATAGTTTTCTATTGGCTCGGTTTGAAATATGTACAAAAATTTTATTATCCCGAGTTAGAAATAAAATTTTTTAAGTGCTCCAATTAAGCTTCATTTAATGAAAGCTTTTGCTGGATTTATTTTCTGCGAGTTAGTTGAAAAGAGATTACATATCGTAAAACCTCACTACTGCACAAATATAAAAAAGTGGAAAATTGTCACACATTTATGAAATATATTGCAATTAAATGGGAAAATTATCAAACAAAATGGCGAAGTTTTAAATTAATCAAATAAATTATGATTTTTTTTGTATCAGAATATAATCGTAAACAATAAAAATTTAAAACTGAGTGTAATATATTTCCATAAATATATACATTTTGTTGATTTATTAAGTGGATACAGCGGATTAAAGAAAAGAATAATGGATTTATTTAGTTCTTTGTATAAAAAATGCCCCGCAAGAAAATCTGTATTCATCCATTCTGTTTATTTATGACCGGGAAACAATATTGTCTCATGCTGCGATCCCTGAACTTCAAATTTTATTGTTTTGGCACTGCGGGATTTAAATTTATATTTATTTTCTATATTTCTTTTCATTCCAAAATGTTGAGTTATATATAAAAATCTTTGTGTGATATACATATCCCATTACTTATTCAACCCCCTCGAGAAAAGCAACTTTTCAAAATTATTCATATTTTTAACATTTCCATACATTATTTTAAATGCTGCATGGGTTGTTTACATAATTAAATTACATAATTTTATGTCAACGACTTTTCACATAACTCGAGTTTTTTTTTACTCGACTTTCCCGTAAGTGAAAAAATATATTCACCCACTAAAAAAATGTCTGTTGAAATCTCAATCTTTTTGATAATTACTACACTTTCCCTTTTAGGGAAAGTAAAATAAATATTTATTGTACGAATAAAATAAATTTAATCTTTTATTTAGTAAACATATTAACAAGAAATCAGGAAAAACGTAAACTTTGTCATAGTTATTAAAGTTACTTTTGGGTTTAAGTCGCAGTTTTATTTCTTTTCGCCAACTTTTTACTCTCCATTGCAAGGTGCAGTATAAAATCTTTAGAGTAACTTAAGAGGCGGGTATATCGAGAAACTAGTTTGTCCTGCAGGGGTGAGGTAGAACAAATTTGATAAGTGAAGTTTTCTTAATTCACAAAACTGTTGCTATTGACCAATTTAAATAAACATTAACATTACAAAAATTAAATAATAAGTAGTCCAAGAAAAAAAACGTTTCAGCGTTGGAGATATGGGCACCAATCCAGTTAAACGAAAAAGAAACAAAATTACATGAGAAGTACGCCAATGAGATACAATTTTACCCAAGCTTTTCGCCATAGTTCTAGAAGATAATCGAATGACTGAAAAGAGGTCTCAAGGGGTAGACAGGCAAGAGTGAAAAATAACGACGTTACCCAAAAAGCTAACATAGAAGACTGAATTATTCGACTACTTCAAGAAGAGAAAAATTTTCTACCTGGTCATACTGGTAAACTTGGAAACGCTACAATTTGCAACACCTTATGGAAAAAACTGGATGGGTACAATGTTACCCAAGCTGTTCGCCATAGTTCTAGAAGATAATCGACTGACTGATTTTTCTACCTGGTCATACTATACGTGGTAAACGGTACAATTTTTAAATTTAAATTTAAAAAAGTCAAAATAAGGAAAATTGTCTTGTTCATTCCTGTGCGGGCTCTAGACCAAAACAGACGTACTATCAAAGCAGCTCTTGAGATTACTTAAAGTGTCTAAGGGTGCACATTGAAAATCGGCAACAGGGTTATAGTGAATAAATAAAATTTTGAGCAATTAGCTAAAGATTAAGAAAAATAGGTGCGTGACGTGTCGGCAAGATCACCTGTAAAGGCACAGGTGTAAAAGGTCGAAGGAAGGGCGCAATAATAGGAAACTCATATGCAGATCATAACCTAATCTAAGTAGGCATAAGTTGTACAATTGGAATTGGTAGTGCAGTTATAATTATATAAATAATTATAGGTGCAACTTAAATTCCAGTTAAAATTGTAATACATATTGATAAATCATCTCTATAAAATTTGTGTTTCCTGTAGGCGCATGGTAAAAGGGAATGTGAACAAACGTTACACAAACACTAATATAAAAATAGATGTTATATTAATTACGTGTCGGCAAGATTACCTGTAAAGGCACAGGTGTAAAAGGTCGAAGGAAGGGCGCAATGATAGGAAACCCAACCGTAGATCATAACCGAAGCTAAGTACTAGGCATAAGTTGTACAATTGGAATTGTTAGTGCAGTTGTAATTATAAAAATAATTATAGGTGCAACTTAAATTCCAGTTGAAATTGTAATACATATTGATATATCATCTCTATAAAATTTATGTGTTTCCTGTAGGCGCATGGTAAAAGGGAATGTGAACAAACGTTACACAAACACTAATATAAAAATGGATGATTAAATTTATTAAAATAATAAATTGCTAACATTAAAATTAAAACTGCATGGTAACTAACGCATGAGAAAAATGCTGCACAAGCGATTCATACCTTCCTTAAGTAGCCCCACTGTGAGGGTTTTTTTAACACGTGCATGCGATAAATTATATAATCGGAGTAAAGTTAAACTTAATAAATTGTATGCAGATAGATTTAAACGCTTCAAAATAGTATTAGGTATAAAAAATTAATAGTGCCAAGCACTTAAAGCTTTTAATATTTCAAAATTTAGGGTTTTTAAATAGTTTTAATTTCAACAAGTGTAGTGTTTATGATTATTATTGATGATTAGTTAAAAGTGAAAGGTATAACAATAAAAAGTGCAAGCGGAGGAATATCATAAAAAGTGAGAGTTCGATAATCTTCTACAATAGCAATAGCGTAAATGTAGATGGTAAGGTAAAGCGTAGTGAAGTGTGTCAATAAAATCTACAGTGCTTTTATTACGAAAGGATAGCTCAAAGTGTGCGAAGGGAGGGAGACAGGGAAGTCCAATAAGTAACTGTGCCATAAATTATTACGAGGTCTGACATGGAAACCGGCAATAACACAAAGTATGACATTACTGTACTCAAGATACCTGGCGACGGAAAAGGCCTATTTGAAACAATTTTTCACCAGCTATCAGACACTGCGCCACATGATGGTCAAATATATAAATAGCAGGAAGGGGCATTAAGGCAAGAAATAGCCACACACATTGAGCGACATTTAGAAAGCTTTCAAGAGCTTATATCTGCAAGCATGTGAGTACTTCACCATGTGCTGAGAAAAGCAATGGAAGACCTCCCACAATACTCACCAGAGGGGGTATTGCAGCTGCCCACAATATTGGCGTTCGCAGACGATCTACTGGTAATAACGAACAATCCAAAGGACATAGAGGAATTTCTGGAAAAACTGCTACCATAACTAGAAACATTAGGGCTAAAAGTAAACTGGGAAAAAAGCTCCGTGATGATACGAGACCCACAGTAAGATCCCATAGAACAGGGCACAGAGGAGGAGGTGAAAATCGGAAGACACACGCTAAAAAAGGCCAGAAAGCTAAAATATCCAGACATAACAGAGTAACCACAGAGAAGATAGACCACGAAAGAAAGAATAAACAAAGCATTCCAAATTAGCGTTAAGAAATATGGAAAGAAAGGTGATTAAACTACCAAACCCAGAAAACACATCCACAACAACACAGCTCCTAAATGGGAAAACGATAACCAAAAGAATAAAGATGTACCAAATAAAATATTGGGCACACATACTGAGACGCGAAAGAAATAACCTATTGTAGGAAGCAAAGCCGCTAAACTGGGAACAACAAAAAATAATGAAGGCTGTGTTTTACTTGAAATGATACGTTAGAACAAACCATACTATGGACAGGGATTTTAAAAAAAGACTAACAGGAATGAGAAAAAGAGAAAGCAAAAATAAATCTGGAAGTGAAGCGAATATGGAATACAGAAGAACAAGGTGAATCCGAAAATAAAATGAAAATAAGTCAATAGAAGATTATCATAACGAAAGGGTAAAAGCGAAACTAACATAAGTATAGAAAATGTAATATTCGCCGCCCGGCTGGTATTCCGGTCAGCTGGTCCGGTAGCCGATACTAAAAGCATGGCGGCTCTCTAGCGGTGTTGTACGCGGTGTGAGCGTCAGCATATCCCAAACGCTAGTTAACTTAGCAACACCTGATCCCCACTGGCATAGGGTTGGTCAGGCGTATCCTGGAATAGTCACAAATCTTGTTCCTGACGTATAGGAACGAACAAACAACTGCGAATGTAGTTGTTTGTTCGTCCTTGCATATTTCGTCGTTGCTCGCCAAGTTGACAAGTACTCTTTCAAGATATCAGCTGTTTGAGCGAAAGTGCTGCCACTATGGGTAGTGTTAGTTCTCAATATAGCAAATTATTATTTATTGTTACATATTACCATATGCCTACATTTCTTTTTCCAGATATTTTAGTGCATCAACATCCTTGCTAGAGGCCTTGTGTAATCGGCAATCCCTGTGTAGCAAGATAGTTACTTTTTACTTCCATTTACAAAGTAAATTAAAGTATTGTAATCGCGACAAAATTCAAAATCGAGGTTTTTCCGGAAATATCCGTTTTCGACCTTCCTCATTCAGAAAAAGTTGATTTCGAAATGGTGTATGTCTGTCTGTGTGTCTGTCTGTCTGTGTGTGTCTGTCTGTCTGTCTGTCTGTCTGTGTGTGTGTCTGTGTCCTCTCTACAGCCCAGACGGATAAACTGATCGTCCTGAAAATTCATATTTAAGCTTTTAACAAAAATTGGAAGGTCCCAGTGATTTTTGGCTAAAATCCAAAAATAGGAATTGGTAGTTTATTGGTGAGGTTTTTAGGTTTTCTGCAAATATTTCAAAATCTATTGAGTTTATGAAAAAACATAAGAGTACAAAAGTGTGTAAAACCAAATTTTACACAAATTCATATCAAGTTGCAGAGACGTTATGTCATTTGATCATCTGACAATAAATGAAATAGGGTTAACTACCCGTCAAAAGTGATAGACGTCAATAATTAAATTATTATTGCCAACAAACATTTTAACATCTTTAAATATGATAGTTAACCCAAAAAAACATCTCAAATTAGTAAATGAAAGTCGTGTGGTGACCACACCTTCATTTTTTAAAATGTCATATCTTGCATTGACATATAGAGTGAAATGCGTCATTTTAAATATGCGGATTCGGTGTTTTTAGCAATTAAAAACGCTCGAAGTTTCACTTGAATTTTTTTTAAACTGGTATAGGTATAACGTCAGTTTCGCATTAAGTTTGTATGTTATATTAAAATTGACGTTTAATAAAAAAGTTGCTGTTTTTATTTGATTATTTCGTCGAAGAAAAAGTAGAGTATGTTACGCGTTTTATAACCGTTTCTAGACATTTATTTATTTAAAATTCACTCCGCTTCGCGTCGCTCGCGCCTTACTTAAAACTCGTTACTAAAGTGGCGTCTTGCATAATATACTACTTTATTTAATTTTATGGATTTAGTTTCATTCAATTAATTATTAAACTATTTTTTAATAACGTCTTCACACAAATTGACGACCCAACCCTTTCCAGGAATCAAACCCGGGACCACGATAATGTTACCCTCAAAAACATGTTAAATAAAAAACAACATTTTATTTAATAAAATCTACTTTGTTTTATAAATAAAAAGCTTTTGGATTGAATTAGCAAAAAGAATTTGCATCGAAAAAAATCACTTCGCATAAAAGCAAACTGATGAAGTTTTAATGGACTTTTTAGTACGACTGAATATAAAAAAAAATCAAGCGAATACCAATAGATTCGTAATAAGGATTGCCTAATCCCAGCACATTCTTCTTTCAGCAAGAAAAAAAAACTCACACATTAACTTTTTATAAAGTGCGATTCGCCGGTCTACTCCTATTTCTAAAAGTAATTCAACCCACAGGATGTTTGTGATTCATCACACACATTTTCATGTGGTCTTATTTTTTAAATAATTTATGTGTAAATCTTAGTCTCATTAAAAATACAGACAAAAGTAGTTTTTTATTTTGACGTAAATTTCAGTAGCACCCATTTTTTATCTGAAAATAAAATCTAATATACCCACGCATTGATAATTCAGATTAAAAGATACTTCCTGTATCATTTATACTTACTATAAACTGATTATTAATTTTTTTTGTATAGAATCTTAAGAAGTAGATTGTAGTTATAAGTTTTTAATTATATTTTATAATCCACTCACAAATTATATGCTTTATAACAAGTGTTATTACACATTACTTTGGCACTAATAATAATAAGCTAGCTTATTATAGAGCCGAGTGTAATAAAAATGTAGATTTTTATTTAAATATACATTTGGTAATTAGTAATTAGTTTTAAGTAAGTACTTAGTTAAGGTTATGCTTTTCTTTTCTAAATTTTTAGTATTCTCAATATTATTTTTGGTATACGCGATTCAAGCTAAGCGATATTCCCTCTAGCGGGAAAAAATGTACCACTCCATGGTGGGTACTTTACTT
>JARJDX010023740.1:0-17006 GCA_030264735.1 Gymnusa sp. GC000175 | reverse complement strand
TCGATTTTGGTTACAAAAGTATGATTTTAGTCTTAATTTGAACGTTTTTATTTAAATTTTCAATGATTTTGGTTTAATTTCAACGATCTTCATCAACTTTTTGATGATTTTTGTTAAAATCAAGTCAAATTCAAGCAAATTTAATCAAAATTTAAATGTTTTTGGTTTAAATTTTGACAATTCTAGTCATTTGAACGTTTTTTATTAAAATTTAGTTCAAATTTGACCAAAATAATCAAAATTTAAATGAAAATTGTTCAAATTGAAACTTAAACTAGGAAAGTTTCTACAAAAAAATAAAAATGGGAGTAAAAATAGGAAAAATGATTGGTTAAAGGTCTATTTATATTTTTTAAGTAACTAAGTTGGTTGAGTGGCCAACCAGATCAGCAGACTTAACGCCTCTTGATTTTTATTTGTGAGGAACTTTAAAAGACAAAGTATATGGAAGTCAATTCAATTATAATAATGTAGAAGATCCACGTGAATCTGTTACGGATGCATTTAACAACGTTAATTGCAGTACTTTGCGATGATTAACTCGCAAAATTGTAGCAAAACGGTGTCGATTGTGTTTTGCTAATAACGACCGACATTGAATCTGTTACGGATGCATTTAACAACGGTAATCACAGTACTTTGCGTAAATTAACTCGCATTGTAGCAAAACGGTGTCGACTGTGTTTTGCTACGGCTGACATTTTGAGCATTTACAATAATTTGTTGTTATTTTAACATTGAGTGGCATAAAGTTTTTTTGTTTTGTTTTATAAATAATTTATTTATAATTTAGAATTGTTTTCATGCCCGTTTGATTAAAAATTAAGTTTTTTTATTTTGGCTATACATCGTTGAAAGGAGAAAAAAGTTTATTTAATCATGTAATAATCAAATATGGCGTCCATTTAAAATAAAAAATTTACTATTAATATCTCGAAAACCGCCATCTTGAATTTTATTTTGACAGCAGTTTTAAGTTTTCTTCATTGAATTAAATAAATTTCGTATGAAACATTTTTTGTATATTTTATAACCACTATTCTGTATCTTTTATAATTACTCTTTAGAAAATCGCAATTTTTAGTTTTTTTTTTGAAATACAGTCAAACTTCCAATCGTCATAGTTCACTAATAAAATTCAAGATATAGAAAATTCGAGTAACAGAAATAGCCACAAAATGCGACACGGATGCAAAAATTTACGAAAAAATTCGAGATATAGAATAATTTGACTTATAGAAGTTCGATTTATGGAGGTTCGACTGTAATTTTTAACTGTTTAAATTTTGAAAAAATTTTAGTAAAATTTAAGTCAGCGCAGAAATCTACACAACATTATCAAAGTTTTTATCTTTAATAATAAAAAAATATCCATGATAGGCTACGCAATTTGGACCACCCTGTATAATCTTAATTGCGTTTGCTACACACCTACTAGATTTTAGAAGTACATCTTTAAACGTTATAAATATAACCTCCATCGCATTTGTTACATACCTACTAGAATTTCGAATTATGCACACAGAACTTTTTTGAAATTTTGAAGACGCTTACAATTTTCAAAGGTTTTGAAATTGTAAAGAAAACACAAGTTATATAATATTAATTTATATTGTTTTCATATTTACAATTAATATACATATAAATAAATTTTTATTTACATAAAAAATAATTAAAAAAAAACAAACAATAATCCACGCGCACTTTCTTTTTTACACATTTTACACGAGATATGAAACAAAATGTACATCAGTCTTATAAAACTTTGTTATTTACAATAAAAAAAAGTTTGCACTAGTTTTTTTGGGGGGTTACTAGAAGTATACAAATATCTTGCACAACCGTTTTTTTCATATACCAACCATTTTTCATCAATGTGGTATATTCAGGATCGATTCGTGAGGAGCGAACGCGAAATGTGGCGGCCTATGCGCTATAGCCGCCAAGAAGGGTGAAATCGCGTGTCCCGGAGCACCTGGGAAGAGACCGAACGTCGGGGGTAACAAGGGTCTTGCCGATAATCTCAACTTCTCCAACTCCGCTTCCTGGAGACGTTTCGCTTTAGCCCGACGGTTTTGAAACCAGATTTTTACTTGTGTTTCTGTTAATCTCAGCGAACTCGAAAACTCAGCACGTTCGGCGATGCTCAGGTACTGTTTGTCGCGGAATTTTTTTTCTAAAGCTAATAGTTGTTGGGTTGTGAACGGTGTCCGGGGTTTTCTGTTTGGTTTGTGTTTTCTCAAAGCGCAACGCACTATTGGAGGGCCGTGATTTTGACTCATATTTGGTAAATTTCCTGCTGGAAAGAAAGAAAATTTTCATTTAGTTAGGTTTTATTTTCATTCATTTGTAATGCAAATTAATACAGTACTATAGTACTATACACAAATTTTACTGTACAATTTAATTCCACAAATTCTTTAATAACGTGGATATTGGTTGGGCACTTGGTGCCCACAGATCGAGACCAATAAAATCTAACTTTTATCAATAAAATTTAAATCACACAATTCAGTTTAAGTACATAGTACTGTTAAGTAGTAATTTTTCTACAAATCATTACTAGTACTGTATCTATATTTTTTTTACTTTCATTGATAATTTTCTTTATAAATTAACAAATTTTAGATGATTTTCTGGGAATTTCCAAAAATTAAAAAAAAAATGAATTTGGATCTTAAAAATGTGATTGGTGCCATTGTTTTGTTATTTTTCAATATTTTACTTACTTTTTGTAAGTCTCATCATCAAAAAAAAAAAAAAAAAAAAAAATTAAAAATCAAGGAGTCTTAATTTTTTCAAGCGTTGATTTTCTTGAAATTTACTGGCAATAAACCTAATGTGGCTAAAAAAATAATCAATTTAAAATAAAACTTACTTTGAGGTGACGTTGATCTAAGCAAAGGATTATGTCCTAACCAAGGAAAAGCCCACTGAGGATGTCCCTGACTCATCATTCTAGTCATTGAAGGGTGCAAAGGTTGTGGTATGATGACATTATGTGAATTTGGGCTTAAACTGCCCCTACTTTCCATATCATCGGTATCATCATCAACGGTAATATCCTCATCAGCATCATCGTCCTCTTCGGAAGGTCGCAGCCTTTGATGAATTAAATCATCATCGTTATCTTCATGTTTAATTGATTCTTGCGGACTAGGAATAGTCTTTGTTGAAAGCAACGATTCGACGCTGAATGAGAATTTCGCTTTGGTTAAATTAAGCTCAGCTTTTGTGTCCTCCATGATTTATTTCACTCGTAATAGCACTTGTTTATTTAGTTATCACTATTCCATAAACTGCACTGTTTAACACTTGCGCGCAATTTTATTTTTACCGCTCGCACGTCGGCTTTTTTTTTGCCGCACACTTGCCAGTTGACTGAAGTGTTCGTGGTCGACTGAATGCTTCTAGGATCCTGCCGAAGAGCATGGACTTGGGGCGGTACCCTTCCCAGACCACGCCCTCCGATTTATTACATGTAATATAACCTCATATTACGGTCCTGTTGATTAGCTTTCAGAATTGACGCGTTGATTGCCTAAAACGATTTCATTCCGCTCGAATTTAATTTTCCACTTGCAAATTGCTTAATTTCCGTCACAATTTTATTAATAACCCAAATTTATATAATAGACAAAACCGCGCACGCGCTTGTATTTCTTTTGTTTTGCATCAATATTTTCAAATATTGCTTCGATATTTAAAAAATTCGCTTGTGATTGTGTTTAATATACATTTATGTTGTTTTTAGTTTTTTTTTAAAGGGGTAATGAATGTTTCGTGCGCCTGACGTTTTGTCATTTCGCAACAAATTAAATGCTGCACAAAAGCCCGTGACTGAAATAAATTAAAATAACAAAACGAATCAATTACTGCGACATGAGTTATTAAGTTCGCCCGACGGTTTTTCACCCGTTCGAATATTTTCCGCGGCGTGATTGGCAGCTTTTCATTTGTTTACGCCTAGCAGGCGGTTGTCGTCCAGGTTAGGATTGGTTCGTGGACGTGGTGGGGATAATAAAATCAATTTAATGCTATCGTTCACTCGCTCAACTGACTCATGAAATAGAATCAGACTTGATTGATGTCGCTGGTGCGAGTGAGAGGGAAAGACGCGTTTGTTGCTAGTTAGCAGGATCTACGTATGTTTATATGGCTTTTCTGTTTTTCGTCGTGTTTCATCGATATGGATGTGGGGTGAGCGGAAGGGGAGACTTTTTTTAATTATGTACTTTTTGTGAACGCTGTTGTGCAATGTTTATTTTCAATAGGGATAATTGGACACCGTGTGGGGGGAAAATCAATTACTCATTTGTTTTTTTTATTATCACCCTCGATGTTCATTTATTAGAACACGATTTTAATCACCTATCATAGCCATTCACAACATATCTCTATCATATCCCCATATATAAAGCGTAATCTTAGTTATATTCTCTACCGCTCTTAATTTTCTTTGTGAACAAGTTAACAAATTACCCAACAGGAGAACACCTATTACATTTAATAATGAGAAAATTTTTAGGGACTTATTGCTAAGCAACATTGTTAGTATACTTATTTTTGTCATATATTTCAACAAAATGAAGTTGCGAGACTCTAATTTTAATCAACTAATTTAATGAAATACAATTATGTTTCTGTCAAAAGTGACGGATATGTCTTAAATTCGTAAGTAAAAGTCCATATTTTTATAATAACAATTTCAAAAACCAAAATTTTAAAAATCTTAAATGCTTTTTGAGATATTTTGAAATTTTTTGTAAATATTGCTAATAAATTGAAATTTAAAAAAATTGAGGTGTGATCACCACACGACTTTTATTTACGAATTTAAAACATATGCGTTGCTTTTGATAGAAAAATAACATTATTTTATTATTTATCAGCCAATTAGGTTGGCAGTATGTTTCTACAAATTCATTTTGTTGTGAAATGTATGTTGGCAATAACTCCGACAGTGACACCCGTCAATAATGAATAATATATAACTCATATCATTAATTGTGAGCTGATTTAAATGACACCAAGTCTCTGCTACTTGATGGCAATAAATTCAATAAAACGTTGCTTCGCAAAGAAAAATAATGAGTTCTTAAAATGTTAAAATTTGAAAAAATCATGAATACAAAATTTGTTGCAAATTTAATTCTAAACACTCTTCTACCCCTACCTTTTTTTCACAAACTTGATAGTTTTTCAAATATTTGCAAAAAAACGAAAAACCTAACCAATAAACTACCACTTCCGCTTTGTGGATTTGAGCCGAAAGTGACTGGGACCTCCCAATTTTTTGTTAAAAGCTTAAATATAAATTTCCAAGCCGATCAGTTTAGCCGTCTGGGGTGTAGATGGGACACCGATAGACACACAGACAGACAGACAGACACTACTTCGGAAACAACTTTTTTTGAATGAGGGGAGTTGAAAACACAAACTTCTGCAAAAATCTCAATTTCGAAAATATTTACGATTCTTTTATTTCATACATGGAAGTAAAATTGTTAAAATCGCGTGATTTTTAATAAATTTGAACGATTTTCATTAAAATATTAATGATTTTAAGTATACTTATATAAATTTTGTTCAATTTGAATGGCTTTTTATCAAAATTTAAAAGATTTAGCTCAAATTTAAAAAAATGCCAAAATTGAGATAATTTTGGTTAAAATTGCATTTTTTTGGTCAGTTTGGATCAAAATTTTAATAATTTTGGTCAATTTAGGGCGATTTTGTTTAAAATTAGTTTAAATTAAGAAATGTTTGTTAAAATTTGGTTGATTTTGGTTTAAATTGCAATGATTTTGATCAAATTTCAGCAATTTACTTCAAAGTTTTTTTGTTTTTCTTCAATTAGCGACATTTTGGTTAAAATTTATGAGCTTTTTGTTACTTTTGAGCGCTTTTCGTCAAAATTTAAAAGATTTAGCTCAAATTTAAAAAAATGCCAAAATTGAAATAATTTTTATTAAAATTGCATTTTTTTGGTCAGTTTTGATTAAAATTTTATTAATTTTGGTCAATTTTGGGCCATTTTGTTTAAAATTAGTATAAATTAAGAAATTTTTGTTAAAACTTGGTTGATTTTGGTTTAAAATGCAATGATTTTAATCAAATTTCAGCAATTTTCTTCAAACTTTTCTTGTTTTTTTTCAATTAGTGACATTTTGGTTAAAATTGATGAGCTTTTTGTTACTTTTGAGCTTTTCGTCAAAATTTTGATAATTTTAGGTAAATTCTTAAAATTTTATGTAAATGTAAATTTTTGTTAAAATTTGGTTGATTTTGGTTTAAATTGCAATGATTTTAATCAAATTTCAGCAATTTACTTCAAACTTTTCTTGTTTTTCTTCAAGTAGTGAAATTTTTGTTAAAATTGATGATCTTTTTGCTACTTTTGAGCTTTTCGTCAAAATTTTAATAATTTTAGGTAAAATTCTTAAAATTTTATGTGGAAATGTAAATGATTTTCATCGAAATTTATTATTCTACTTAAAGATAGAAAATTTTCGTCAAATTTTAGTTAAAATTTCAATGATTTTACTGAATTAATGAGATTATCGTAAAAATTTATTGATTTTTGTCTAATATACGTTAAATTTGTTTAAATTTTTATTAAAATTTAAATAATTTTGACAATTTTGATCAAAATTTCAATCATTTTAACAATTTTGATCAAAATTTCAATCATTTTAACAATTTTCATTAAAATATAAATAATTTCTATTTAAAGTATAAAGATTTTGATCAAACTAAGCAATTTCTTTAAAAATTTTAATCTTTTTCAAAATTTGTATAAATTTGGTCAAATTTTGATGATACTAAAATATTTATGAAATTTTATACATTTTCGAAAAATGAAAGAATACGAGGGCCTCAAATAAAATTTTGATGATACTAAAATATTTATTTTATACATTTTCGGAAAATGAAAGAATACGACGGCCTCAAAATAAATAAAGTTAAGGCCCCTCAACTTGTAAATTTTCCACTGATTATGAGCTGATTAAAACTTTATTTTATCAAAATGTACAATGAAAAGGAAATTTCATAGATTTATAAATATAAACCAACCTAACCTAACCTAAATAATTTCTATTTAAAGAACATATAACGATTTTAATGAAAAAGTAATTTCTTTGAAAATTTTGATCTTTCTACGCAACATTTTTCAAAATTTGTATAAATTTGGTGGTCAAATTTAAAGGATTTTTGTTAAAATTTTGATAAAATATTTATGGAATTTTTTACATTTTCAAAAAAAAAAGAATACGAAGGCCTTAAAATAAAGTTACGCCTAGGGCCTTTCAAGTGGTAAATTTTCCACTGATTATGAGCTGATGAGAACTTTATTTTATTCAAATGTACAAAAAAAGGAAATTTCATAGATTTAATAAACATAAACTAACCTAACCCAATACAAAATTCCCCTTTGAGAATTTTTTTTTGATTTGTCGAATGACAATTCCGTTTTTTTTTCGAAATGACGTCTGTCAGTGTGTCTGTGTCTTCTCTACATCCCAGACGGCTTAACTGATGGGTCTGGAAATTCATATTTAAACTTTTAACAAAAATTTTAAGGTGCCAATGACTTTTGGCTGAAATCCATCAACCGGAAGTGGTGGTTTATTGGTTAGGTTTTTCGGTTTTTTGCAAATATTTTAAAAAATATCAAGATTATGGAAAAAAACATAAAAGTACAAAAGTGTTTAGAATTAAATTTGCATAAAAATTTTGTACTGATAATTTTTTAAAAATTCAATATTTTAAGAACTTATCGTTGCTAAGGAACGTTTTATTAAATTTATGCTCATCAAGTAGCAGTAGTAGTCATTATAATCAGCTGACAATTAATGAAATAGGTTATATATTATTCAATAGTGACAGATGACACTTTTGAAATTATTGCCAACATACATTTTGCAACAAAATGATGGCAGAGACATACTACCAACCTAATTGGTTGATAATTGATGAAATATAGTTGTTTTTATTGAAAGTAATGGATATGTTTTAAATTTGTAAATGAAAGTCGTGTTATGACCACACTTCCATTTTTTTAATTGATCGTTGAAATGGCATATGCTCTTTTTGATTTGATCCACCCTTAAATGAAATAAAACAACTAAAAAACGGATCGGCTGGGCATCTATCGAATACAAATTTTCACAGATTAGTCTTCAAATATCGAAAAGGAGGACACGTAGGTATTTTTTCGAGGAAAGACAAAATGTACAAGTGCAATGGATCGACTTGGCATTGATCGAATACAAAGATTCATAGATAAGTCTTCAAATATTAAAAAGAAGGACTTATAAAAGGACATATTTTGAAGGAGAACAAAACGTACAAGTGTGACGGATCGATCAACCGCAGAGAATTACAGATAAGTTTTTAAATATCGAAAAAGACGACATTTGGGAGGACATTTTTTTCGAGGAAGGACAAAATGTGTAAAGAATGTTTGTCATCCCTAAAGGAGAACGCGTAATAGTAATAATTTTACCTACAATGTTGCTGGGCAAAAAAAAAATTGTCAACATATTTTGAGGGAGGACAAAACGTACAAGTGCGACGGATCGGCTAGGCATCGATCAACCGCAGAGATTTACAGATAAGTTTTTAAATATCGGAAAAGACGACATTTGGGAGGACATTTTTTTCAAGGAAGGACAAAATGTGTAAAGAAAGTTTGTTATCCTTGAAGGAGAACGCGTAATGGTAATAATTTTACCTACAATGTTGCTGGGCAAAAAAAAATTGTTGGTAAATTTAATTCGATCGAATACAAAGATTCACAGATTAGTCTTCAAGTATCGAAAAGAAGGACATTTTTCAAAGGAGGACAAAACGTACAAGTTTTAAGGGATTGGCTTGGCATTGATCGACTACAGAGATTTATAGATTAGTCTTCGAATATCGAAAAGGACGACATGTGCGACTTTTTCGAAAGAGGACAAAACGTTTTAAGAAAGTTTGCCTTCCCTAAAGGAGGACGTATAATGGTAATACTACCTACAATGTAGCTTAGCAAAAAAATTGGTAAATTCAATTCGATCAAATTCAGAGATTCACAGATTAGTCTTCAATTATCGTAAAGAAGGACATTTCTCCAGGAAGGACAAAACTTACAAGTTTCAATGGATCGGCTTGGCATCGATCGAATACAGAGATTTACAGATTAGTCTTCAAATATCGAAAAGGACGACATGTGCGAGTTTTTCGTAGAAGGACAAAACGTTTAAAGAAAGTTTATCTACCGTAATGGAGGACGTAAAATGATAATAATTTTACCTACAATGTTGCTTAGCAATAAAAATTGTTGGTAAATTCAATTCGATTGAATAGAGAGATTCACAGATTAGTCTTTAAGAAGGACAAAACGTACAAGTGCAATGGATAGGCTTGGCATCTATCAGCTACAGAGATTTACAGATTAGTCTTTAAATATAGAAAAGGACGACATGTGAAAGGACATTTTCTTAAGGGAGGACAAAACATGTAAAAAAAGTTTTCCTCCCTAAAGAACGTATAATGGTAATAATTTTACCTTCAATGTTGCTTAGCAAATAAAATGTTGGTAAATTCAATTCTATCAAATACAGAGATATGTACACAGATTATTCTTCAAGAATCGAAAAGGTGGACTTTTTTGAGAAAGGACTTAACGTACAAGTTTTAACGGATTGCCTTGGTATCGATCGACTACAGAGATTTACAGATTAGTCTTTAAATATTGAAAAGGATGACATGTAAAAGGACATTTTCTGAAGAAAGACAAAACGTGTAGAGAAAGTTTATCCTCCTCAAAGGAGGACCTATAATGGTAATAATTTTACCTACCATGTTATTTGGCAAAAAAATGTTGGTAAATTTAATTCGAACGAATACAGAGATTCACAGATTAGTCTTCAAGTATCGTAAAGAAGGCCATTTTTCAAGGAAGGACAAAACGTAAAAGTTTCAACGGATCGGTTTGGCATCGATCGATTACAGAGATTTACAGATTAGTCTTTAAATATTGAAAAGGACGACACTTTTTCGAAAGAGGACAAAACTTGTGATCAATCGAATACGGAGATTTACAGATTAGTCTTCAACTATCAAAAAGGAGGACACGTAGGAGGCCATTTTTGGAAGAAGGTCAAAATGTTCAAGTGCAACGAATCGGCTTGGCATCGATCAAATATAGAGATTCATAGATTAGTCTTCAGATATTATAAATAAGGACATGTAGGAGAACATTTTTCGAGGGAATACAGAGAGTCACAGATTAGTCTTTAAGTATCGAAAAGGACGACATTTTTTAAGGGAGGACAAAATATACAAGTGCAACGGATCGGCTTGGCATCGATCGACCACATAGCTTTACAGATTAGTCTTCAAATATCGAAAAGGACGATATGTGGGAGGATACTTTTTCGAAGGAGGACAAAACGTTTAAAGAAAGTTTGTCTTCCCTAAAGGAGAACGTACAATGTTGCTTAAAAATAAAAAATTCGTAAATTCAATTCACCTAATATTATTAGTCCTCTTATATTTCCTCGTGAGTAGGCTCCAGCCAGTTTTCCATAAGTATTACATCTCTACAAATGATTAGGAAGTTTGAGGTTTCTGATTACTAAAAACGTGTATTTCCGTGAAAAATCGTTGACAAATTTCGCCTTTTTGCCAAATTTGTATAGCAAAAACAGATATTTATTCGATTTTGAGAATCTTTTACTTAATTTTACAGATATTTATGTGAAATAATTGTTTTTTTATATCGATTTAAATTCGTTTCCTTCTTTTTTTCTAGGAACATGTGCTCTTTACCTATAATGCCTTTTGTTTTCTAGTCTTTGATGTCCATCTGTCGAGGCATATATTTGGTTAGCGTTGATATGTTTGGTTTCCTTGGTTAATTTTGGCAGCTTATCATTCGCCATTTTGTCGATGTGACAGAATGACATTACCACATCTTGTTCCTCGCAATGTTCTCTTACGTCTTTATTCAAATTCGTTTTTGTGGTCTTAAATATTTTTTTTGCTACAACAATTAATTATCAGCCAATTATGTTGGTAGTATGTCTCTGTAATTTCATTTTGTTGAAAGGTATGTTGGCAATAATTCCAATAGTGACATCCGTCACCATTTTTACTTTATCATAAGATACATGTAATCGTCAAAAAAAAGTTGAGATTTCAGTGGCAATACACATTTTAGGGTCCCCTGAACAAGAATTGACCAAAATTAAAAAATGTCCGTGTGGATGCATGTGTGTGTGTATGTGTGCGAGTGGCGCGTTTTTGTGGGCAAGTTTTCTCAAAAACTATTAAAAATATCGCCACAAAAATTTATATTTAAGCTTTTAACAATATTTGGAAGAGCCCATTTACTTTTGGCTAAAATCCATCGACCGGAAGTGGTAGTTTATTGGTTAGGTTTTTCGGTTTTTTGCAAAAATTTGAAAAACTATCAAGTTTATGAAAAAAAAATAGGAGTACAAAAGTGTCTATAATTAAATTTGAAAAAAAATTGGGTCTTATAATATTTTCAAAATTTTACATTTCAAAATTATTGTATGATAAAGTCAGGTGGTGACCACATCAGATTTTTTTTATATAAAGATCATGGTTTAAGGTAAATACAATTAACTGAATGTTTGTGTAAAGTGAATGATATATAAAGTGAAGCTAAGAAATTTTGTCATGAATAATTGGTGTTGGCACTGCAGCAACACGAGACCCGTTCGAGTTCGAGTCTAGCTATAAGAAAGAGCAGATTAGCTGAGGTATGATTATTGAATAAAATTAATTCCTGTAGGTAACTTTTCAAGACCACCCTATGATAAATAATGATGTGATGCGCAATTCGAAGAAAATCTATCGAAAAATACTAATCACTTCCACTCCCAACATTGTACATTGGAAAAAGAAAACGAATAATTCCATAATTTACGATCGGTGGCTAACTTCTGCCCGAAGAAGCGCATAGGTGTAAAATCGTGAAGATTATGAATATCCCATTAGTAAACCGCATTAGGGTAACAAGATAGGGACCACCATGGATGATATCCCACAGAGACCAACATTGTCATATTTAAACTACGTTTAAAAGATTAGAAGGGATTATCAGATGACTGACAGCAAACTCTATGAGTGACAGCAGCAAGACACCTTCAAAATTCAAGAATACACGCAACAAATTCAATTTGAATTATGCTAATTAATTAATATTTTTATATTAATTTTTATAACACATTCAATAAAATCAAATAATAAATAAAGAAATAAATAAATTTTTATTTATAGTTTTAAAATAGGGTCACAGTCATGACTCGCAACCCATGACGTAGAACTGTGTCTAGTAGATTCAATTTATTTTAAATTAAAACAAAAACGAAACTCTCTTCTATGAGTATGGGCATTTTTGAGGTTGTGTTGCAATGTTTATATCTAACCGGTTTCGGTCGTGTGACCATCATCAGACATAATTGTGAGTTTGTTTTTTGAGAAATTAACATTAGTTTGTAATTACATTATCCCAGGAATTAAACAACGCCTAATGAGTAAGAGATTTTGACCACCATCAAAAAAAAAACTGGAGTATATTGGGTATATTAAGAGGGGAGAGCGCTATAGGATCATCGAAGGAAAAGTCAAGGGTAAAAGATCCGTGGGACGAAGACAAAACTCATGGCTCAAAGATCTGCGGCGATGGTTCGGACGAACATCGATTGAAATTTTTAGAGGTGCGTCGCGCACTATCATAGCCAGTTGGATCGCCAACCTTTCAAGGGAGACGGCGTCCCAAGAAAAAGAAGAAGAATGAAGAGATCTAAAATAACAATGGGAAACTGCTTGTGGATTTCTACGCTCAAAACTATTTACGAATCAACAGCACCTTCTTTAAACATGAAGATAAATACAAATTCACTTGGCGCAATACACGAGGCAAACATCGGTTTTAGATTACATCATCACCAATTGAAGTATACCACCATCGAAAATACTAGATGTCAGAACTCTATTAACTCGGTAAACGTAGGAAGTAATCACAGTCTAGTCTTTTGCAAGCTTAGAATGACACATACTCGAACCAAGTATTAAAAATACACAGAAAAACGTGAAAAATTAAACATAGAAAGTCTTAGAACAGAGAACGGCCAATAGCCGAAGCAGTTGACGCCGCAAAAAAATATATAAAAAAACAGAGAACATCCATGATCTTTACGCTAAAAGACATAATGGAAAAATCGGCGAAAATATTACTACAGCGGACTGTGTAGAGGAAGCATAGACAAGACTAACAAAAAATATCATGTCATCCGCAACTAAGGTCTGTGGCTTCAGAAGAGTAGGCATAAAAAAGAAAAGCAAAACACCATGCCATGGTTCAATACTGAAGTAAAAGAACTAACCCAAGAAAAGAAGAAAGCGTATTTAAAATTAAATCCACAAAAACACCTGTAAACTACATAAAATATAATCCGAAACCGAACTGAAACAAGAATTCGGCAGATCAAAGAAGAATTCTGGGAAAGATTTACCAGAGAACTTGAATATGACATAACCAGAGCACAGACCAAAGTGTGGAAAATGATCCATAATAGAAGAAGGTAAGTTAACCCACCCATATAAAAACAAAACGCGGGCAAAATTTTTTCACAAATATGTACAACCAACCCACAGAAGGATACTAAACGCTAGGCAGATATTAGAGAATAACATCATGAGGAAGAGGAAGACACTAGAAAAGCCTTACAAAACATAAGAGGAAGGAAAAAGGTAGCACCAGATAGGATACAAACGATTTGTTTAAACTTGATGCTATGATCGCAGAATTATTAATCCAAAAATTTTTGCTAACCAAACAATGGAGACAAGCCTCACATTTCCAATATTTAAGAAAGGTGATAAAAAGATACCAGAAAACTACAGAGGAATAATCTTACTCAGCACGGTATTGAAGCTTATAACGAAGGTTACACTTCATAAACGTAACGAGGAACTGGAAAATAACGCAGAGGCACTAAAACGCTACAAGCGTATGTTATGTTGAGTTGAAAGTGACGCTAGGAATGATGCTGGTAGTGAATCTACTTTTTTAAAAAAGGCTATCATAGAAGAGCTACGTGTCGAAATATCCTTGACTACACCTTTTGCCGAGGTTTGGAGAGAAAAAACACAATTTTTAGCCGCACCACCCGCGCTCATCAACGGTTGTATAGTCTCCGACATGGCTAATATTGCTGATATTGGCTCTATTGTTTATATCGGCCAGTGGCTCTTAAAATTATAACCCGGCATTCTTGTGTACGCAAAATTTCCATAAATTTTCCACTGGAGTGCGTTATGTGTTACAATAAAACATTTTCTTCAGACGAACTGGAGCACTGATTGCTGATTGACTCTAGGTGCTCATTTTCCGGACCACACAATATCATTATCAGGCAACTGTCTTTTTCCGCGGAGACGCCTGCTGGATCTATTTAATCTCATCTGGAATACCACTTCTGAAATTCGGAGATAGTTGCTATTTGTGATTGCGGTGAACGACATTGGAGCTTTAGTTTCAGCTGAAGTTTCTACTGACAAATAAATGGCTACCATGAACAAAAGATTGCAAAAAAACGATGATAGGGTCGTCGCAAAATTTGATGTACGAGGGTTTTGATATTTACTTCAAAAACCGTCTGAGAAAATAATGTAAATCTTGGAAAAATGTTCGAGGGTTTTGATTATTCACTTCAAAAACCTTCTGAGAGATTAATGGAAATCTTGGAAAAATGTACGAGGGTTTTGATTATTCACTTCAAAAACCTTCTGAAAGATTAATGAAAATCATGGAAAAATGTACGATGGTTTTGATTATTCACTTCAAAAACCCGTCTAAGAGATTAATGGCAATCTTGGAAAAAGGTGTTAAAATATTTTGGCGCGACCAAACGACAAATTATCATAGTGAAGTAAGGTTGTACGTGAGGCCAACAGCCTTATCCTGGAAAACCTATAAATTGTGGCCAATTGGCTTCAGGCCCAACCGTACCTCACTATGATAATTTGTCGTTTGGTACAATGTCACAAAGGCATAATAAGCCTCGAAATAAATTGAAACAACAAAGACGAACCATGCAACGAAATAAGATAATAAAACTTCATCTAAAAATTGGTAATTGGAACGTAGGCTCGGCGCTGCAAGCAGGAGCGATGCAGGAAAGGTATAAGATGGATGTAACTGCTCTACAAGAAGTTAGATGGTGAGGGGAAGAAAGAATAGATAAGAAGCGATATACACTCTTAAACACAAGTAATGAAGAAAGACAGAGAGAAAGTGGATTAGGCTTAATAATAGGTCATAAAATATGAACTACAATATTAAGCTTTGAAGCTTAATAAAGCTTTTTAAAGTCCGCATGAAAAAAAAGTTTTGTGTCGTCATTTTTATAAGCGCCTAATCGCTAGCAGAAGATTCAAGAGAGGGAAAAGTAGAAGGTTTCTACAACGATATGCAGAACTCATGTGAAAGAACTTCAGAACACGACGTATTACTGGTGATAGACCAAAATTGGAAAATAACACAAAATTCGCGACGTGGTTGAGCAATGCGTATTACACAAACAGATTAGTGGAAATGGTGCAAAACTGTACAACTTTTGCAACAACCAACCAAATGGTATCATGAGGACATTCATAAAGGTACTTGAAAAACACCTGGTAAAAGAAGAGCGAACCGTAGGAGTATTCAGAGAATCAAAAAGAAAGTGGGACTATTATCTAGTGGGAGCAATGTTAAAACAATAGATATGCATGGAGATAAAAGCAAATTAATGATCTAAAGAATACAGAAACTGCGAAAGCATACGCGCAAAAAGTAAAAAAGAAATGGTGCCGAGACCACGGAACAAAGCGTTGAAGAAACTTGGATACAATTAAAGGTGTCAATAACAAAGATCAAAAAATCGCGAATTGTTCGACGAATAATGCAGAAAAGCTGCAAAGAGAAGAAATGGGGCCAGAAAACGTATGCTGCAACGAGGAACGCGAACAAATTGATATGAATTCAATGGCTGAAGAATATCAGGCGGCATAACAACAGCTTCTGCAAGTAAGCGATTACCGATTCGAGAAAGTTAAATCGTTCACTTACTTGGGCTCGCAACTAACGTCAAACAACTTAGTAGGCGATGTAATGAAATTCAGAATAGCGCAAAGAATAAAAAAAGTTAGTGCCGAGACTAAGGAACAAAGCGTTGAAGAAACTTGAATACAATTAAAGGAGTCTATAACAAAAACATCAGGAAGAACAATCGGAATAGAACAAAGATCAAAAAACCACGAATTGATCGACGGTGAATGCAGGAAAGCTGTAAGGAAAATAAATGGGACCAGAAAACGTATGTAGTAACAAGGAACCCTAGCAAATAAAAATGAATTCAATGGTTTAAGATTAGCAGGCAGCACAACAACAACCTCTTCAGGTAAACGATTACCTCTTCGAGGAAGTTAAATCCTTTAGCTACTTGGGCTCGCAACTAACATCGAACTACTTGTTAGGCGATGAAATGAAATTTAGAATAGCAGCAGGAAACAGAGCTCAAAAAGTATTGAGCACCACATCAAAGCTTAAAATATACTTGTCACTTATGGACGCTCACAAGTAAAGACGAGGATAAGATGAGAATAAACCAAAGAAGAACTTTAAGAAGAATCTTTGATATGACAGTAGAGGAAGAAGGTGTTTGGAAGATCAAAATGAACCACGAGATAAACGGCATAATCATAGCAACCAACGTTAAATCCCAAAAAATTCGGTGGCTTGGCCACATATTACGAATGGGAAAAATGGCAGCTGATGAAAACAATAGCAAAAGGAAGGCCAAGAAAAAGATGGACGAGAAAAGGATGGAAGGCCAAGGAAGTTCGTAGTAGAAAGTAAACTGCGATTGAACTTTTTTGATGCGTAGGACGCACATGCGCGTATAAATGTGACCTTGCATGTGCTCAAAGCTTTCTCAAAT
>JARJDX010023694.1:0-15652 GCA_030264735.1 Gymnusa sp. GC000175 | reverse complement strand
CTCTTTCGATGCTAAGGAGAGCATGTAGTAATAATTGTAATTAAGTTCCTAAAATATTATTATTTGAGGCCAATATTATTAAAAAAAAATATTTAATAAAATCTTTGTTTAAAAAAAAAACGCCATCAGGAATCCTACATTGTGGATGTGTCATTTGTTTATGAGTAGAATGGCGCCCATTAATGCTCCATGGGGGCGCCAAAATCAAGCTTGCCAACTGGTTTGTAAGGAAGATATTTGTGAAGCTCCAAAATTCAATCTTCCAAACGTGTTTGGGATTAGTTTACATCAAAATAAAATTAAATAATTAGTTTTAATACTCACTTTGGGCGCCCCCTAACGTGGCGCCCGGGGGCGAATGCCCCCTCCTGCCCGCCCCATAGCTACGCCACTGTTTCTACTGGTCACTAACCACTATGAAATTCCGTATTATCCTATATGAATATATTATTATATCATCTAGGTTCTAGAATTTTTTAACGTAAACTTTTACCGAACTTTGTGATATGGATTTGCGAGGCTTTCTGCACTGTAAAATTAATACCTAATTTTGGAGAGCAAAAAGACGAATGTACATCATCATGCCTTTATAGAATATCACACTCTTTTCCACCAAAAAATGATTTATCTACATTTAATCATCACATTTCGAATTGACAACACTTTGAAATTATTAATTGTTCTACTGTACTATTAAAAAAAAATCGATAAATTGTTAATAAATACTTAATTTCTAAAATTGTTATTTTATGTAGAAATAAATGTAAAAGTTTAAAAAGCGAAAAGTAAATTATTATACGATAGAATCAACAACGCGTTAAAATTATTATTATGGCCACTCACACTTGCTAGCACTTTTGCTAGATACGCTCTCCTTGTTTTTAACAAAAAACAAGGTCACACACTTCAAAACTGGGCAATTTCTAATTGTTCCTATGCAGATTTATTCTTAATAATATCTCTACGAACTAATGATAATAAGCAATTAATAATAAACATACGCTGATTGCTGAAATTTATGTATCAAAACGCATCTTCATCATATTATAATAATTTATATTGGTATCGTCATGGAGATATGAATATTACATGGACAAAATTGTTTACTTTCAAAACAATTTTTTAAATTAAAACAAAAGAAAATTGCTATAACTCATTACTCAGTTTTATAACTAATTTAATAAATAAATATTTTTTAACGTGTTTTTGTTAATAAGTAACTTTGGTAATAATAATATTCTATAATATCAAATTTTCTAAATTTTAAAAGAAATATAATTATTTTATGCAATGGCCACCAATAAAACATTAAAAGTATTACTGCACATTAAATCTCACTAAAAATATTTGTTCTAATAAAAATTATGTATTGATTTTTTGATTATTTCTTTCAATGAAAATAAGCAACCTTATTCCACTGCAAAACATTTGTTTATTCTCACGCCTAATTTATAAAATTATTTTTAGATTTGCCTAAATGGTTTTAATAAAATTCATTTAAAGATATTTATTAAAACTTAATTTTAATAAGCGATAAAGCGGCTTTATTTTTTTTAAATTTAACTATGAAATTTTAATATTAACTTTTTTTGGTTTTAGCATAAATAAAATAAATAGTTTAGAAGATTTTGGACAATGCAAACGTTTAGAGGAACTTTACATCCGTCAAAACGATATTCGTGATCTTAATCAAGTGGTTCACCTACAAGGTTTGCCAAATTTGAAGAATTTGTGGCTTGGAGAAAATCCTTGTGCCAGTACTGAAGGGTAAGTTGCAATAAGCTTATATCATACATATGCAAATATGTTTTTACTTTATAGGTATCGTAATGCAGTATTGAAAACACTACCTCAGTTACTGAAACTAGACAATATTGCTGTAACACCCGAAGAATTAAGAGAAGCTCAACGCAAAGGCAAAACTCTAAGCCACCCAGATGATCCTCAGGAAAGTGAGGAGGAAGTTTATGTACCTAATAATCAATATTGGTATCAGGGAACAGAACCAGAATATAGCCCTCAAAGGAGTCCCTCTCGCCAAGAAGTAAGCTTTTCACCTCTTATGATATTTTTTTTGTTTATTTTATATGCACAAATAAAAATTATGCACATTCATAATTTAATTTTTTAGTGTTTTTAAATTTAGCTATAGCCTAACTTATTGATTTATTAACAAAAAACATTTAATCATTTTTTAACCAGCAAACATTTGAACATGAAGATATTGAAGAATTTTATAATAATGTTAAAGAAGAACCAGCCGACGATGGGCCTCCACCTGAATATTCACCTCCCAGGCAGGTAAAGTCCACTAACATATTAATTTCAATTTCTTTATAAACATTAATCATTTAAATAAGGCTCTCTTAGCTGTATCTTTGATTTTGAAATTTTTATTTTATATGAAACTCCTAAATTATGTATGTGTCAAGAAATAATGGTAATTATTATTTAGGCTGTCTTAAAATTTTGTTAGAATATTTCTTTCTAAGCTTACCCAGTTCTTTTCCATTTATGCCAAATGGTGGTGTGTCTGTGGAACATGTAATGTATCTATAGCAGTTCTAGGTACCTATAGCAAATTGATATATCCTCTTCTTCGTCGTCTTTCTTTTTGAGACCTCGGAGAAGTCGTTGTGACTCTTCTGACGGGCCATCTCTCCCTGTTGTGTAATCGCGTTGGTACATTGTATACCGTAGAGTTCATGGCTTTATTAACTTGCTTCGTGAACTTCACCTGGACCTGTTACTTTCGACGGTGGCCTGTACTATGAGTCTCTGTGGGTTTTCACCAGGCTTTCGTTGAATGTCACCTAAATATCTTTAAATCAGCAAGTAGTCAATTTGGGATAGCTGTTTTTTGAAATTAACGAATATTTCGGCTAAAACGAACGCATTTGTTTTCCTTGATATCCACGGGATTCTGAGTACTCTTCTCTAGCACCAAAGTTCAACGGCGTCTATTTCCATCTAAAAAAACTCCAAGTTTTTTGGGAGTTCTAAACTATCTAAGAATGTAGTTTTTCTGATTTTTTTTCTTCACTGGTTTTAAAGCTCCGTCCCGGGACTTTTAAGAAATCCTGTATATAAAGTTAATAATATGTTGTAGGCTTGTATTTTGAAATTTTCGAATAACATGTTAATAACACATTATTACGTGGGTTTCTTTGAAGTTGACAAAGTTTCTTTAAAGTTCTGAAATCACGGTTTTATCGTATGGTCCGCTATGGCACTGGCTGATTCCGATGAATGTAAAAATGCGCATGAAAAGCACGTTTGTGAGGGATACCGTTTTTATAAAACCAAAAAGCTTTGACAGCGTATAATTCATGGCATTCAAATTTTAGGGTGTATAGAACCCGGCCGACATCTTTCCAACCTTCAGAACAGCGAGATTGCCATCCTTTTCAAAGTCGCTCGCACCCTGTACAACACATTTAATTTAAGCTATTGTTCAGTTAAGCTCTTCCATTATACAACTAGGTTTATAAAAACTTTAAACTTTTATTAGTTGCTTTTTCAAATACAACAGAACAATATGCCTTTTTTGGCTGATAACAGTTTTATTCTATTTATTATGTAACACTTCTTTGTACTATTAATTACGTTAGCAGATACTTTTTTGAGGAAAAATCTTTTTTATATAAATGTTTCTTTTGTATATATTCTGACAAATGTATAACATTCCTGTATAAATTTGTAAGTATTTAAGAATTTAATCAGCTGAGTTTGTGAAGCGCGTATTTTCATAGGCCTTGGCTTCTTAGTTTAGCTCTCGTTAAACCTTCGTTGTACACCGGAACGTAGTAATGATTGGTTGCTTAGGCAAGATTTTAATAATGCAAATATTTGGCTCTCTTGAATTTATGTAACTAAATCAAATTATAATCTTACTTTATATATTTTTTTAAATGGCAAATGTTTTTAAATAGATGAGTCCTCCAAGGCGGCAGCAAGAACAAGCTGTTAGAAGAAGCTACACGCCCGAACAACCGGAGCACACAGAAAGGAGAAGAAGCAGTTACGAACAAACGTCACCAAAACAGGCGCCGCAGCAGTATTGGGATGTAAGCAATTTAGAAATTTCTAATTACAGCACACAACGTAAGTTTATTTGCACTGATATACACAGAAAAATAAATCAAAAACGTTTCTTGATTTTATAAATATAACAGTAACAATTAGTTTATACAGAGTGTTAAATACTTGCAAAATAAAATTTATTGATTTATTCATTTAACTAAGCAATATAGAAAGAATACTTATAAAAATGTTTTGCAAATTTAAATTTTAACTTTGGATTTACTACTTCTACTTGTTTTGTCATTCTTCTACAAACATCCGCATTAGTCACATGTTCTACCCTTAATATTCTGCGGTAAAATTACATATCAAAAGCCGGTAATATTTATTGAATTGGATTTGTGTGCAGTTGATTCGGAACGTATGCATTATAGAAAATGTATCGTTTGCGTATTAAAAAATAACGAACTTTTACCAAAAGTAGATTTTAGGATTGGTTCGGAAACGATAACGAAATTTTCTAGTATGCGAACGAGTACTAACAATTCCCGACATGCGCACCGCATAAAAGTAACGTTCAGCTAGTTTTAACTCTCAAAATTTCCAGCTTTTGTTATTTAAGCACACTCTAGTTTTGAAGCGATTACAAATTTATGGTAACCGATTAATAATAAAATACTGACGTTTCGCTTATTTTGCATAACCTTTCTCAAAGTGTACACGAATTCTATGATTTTATTATGTTTCACTTTGTCAAAAGCTTTCTGGTAATTTATGAAGCTTAGAAATACATTACAGTTCGCGTCTCTCAGGTCTGCAATAAGACCTGAACGCGCTTCTCTTGGCAGCATAGAACTTTTTCTGTTTCCACCCCATCACGAAATCCAAATTGTATGGGTGTCATATGTTTCTCGTTTTGTGTAATAAATAAAAGCCCCTGCATTTCACCTGAGTAGAACTGTTCTAGAATGCAAACTAGTGTGGACTACAGCAGTGAATGATTTTACTCTTATTTTTCCATCATTTTGGCGGTCTCTTTTCTAGTAGTCTAAGTATTCTCCTGTGGAAAATTTTCGGAAATCCTTTCATTAGACTAATAATGGTTATATATTTCCCACATATTTAGCTCCTTGTTTTTGATTCTGACTTCAGCCACTTTATTGCCATTGCATGAAAGCTTTTAATAATTAAATAATTCGTTAAAAGTTTAAAAAAAAAAATTGTTTAAAAGATTAAGTTTTATTTTACTGGTAGTTTATACAAAGAGTAATTATCAACCTTACATTAATTAGTTAATAGCTAATTAATTAATTTCTATGTATCGCCATGATTGACTGCAATCATGAACTCACATGCAATGGTTAATCAGTAATAGATGAAAAATGTTTAATTTTAGAATTAGTTAATATTTTATGTCACTACTTATTGATACTGATTTTTGGTGAATTTTACATTTTAGATCAATAACTTCTAAAAATCAAGGGTAGAAATAAGGTAGATCCTAGTTTAATTTCTTGGGTTGATGACTATATTTTATATATTGTTATTATTAAACTCAATAAGTTACAAGTTTATGAAGGCATTAGACCGAAATGTTTCTGCCAATAGTAACTGATAAAGCTTTTTCCTCTTGGCATAATCGGTATATTTCCATTCCAAAGTTAAATTTTATATTCATTAAATATCAGCGACACTAAATTACTGAGAAAGTTTTTCTCTCAAATTGTTACAACACCCATATAGTCGTGGTCTTAGCTCTACGTCAATAACTATATCTACTGAGCCACAACTAAACTCATTGCACAACCATTAAACGTTAATTTATTTAGAGATATTTTTAATCAATAATGTTAAATATAATTTATATATATCTATATATACTTTTTTATCTAACAGAGATCTCCATCCACTAACCAGGAAGAAGTGGTGCCATTAGAGAATAATTACAGAGAAAATAGAATGGTGACAAGTCATTCTACAAATAATATTAAGGTAGAGTCGAAGCATTAAATTATTATTTATTTTCTGAATTTTCAATTATTTAGGAATACACAAATGGTGACAGGTTTGCTCATGCACCGAACACGTTTCGTCCAGAAGCAGGTGATTTACCCTACCGATCAGAAGGACCCGTAAGAAGTGCAAGCCAACATAACTGTAATGTAGCGCATAGACCGCCATTTACACGAAGACCTGTTACAAGGGTGATTAGTTAAAACATATTGTTATATTATTTCATATAATATTCCATTTTTGTTTTAGAATTCCAATATTTTATCTGCAGTATTATGTTTAGTAAAAGAATTGGATTATCCAAGTCTGGAAGTTGTCGAAATGGCCGTCCGTTGTCGAATGGATGAGTTAGATGAATGACAAAAACTTAATAACTCTGGAAACGCCGACGATGAGGAATCTGGGGACTAATTAGAAGATAAGTAATACAATTTCATGACTCACAAGCTGTATAAGACAACCATTGTAGATTGCAAAAATGGTTAAGATAACATAAACGGTCTGATTTTATATTGCAGTCCTGCAGTTTCTTTTTGCAGCTATGCTTAATAATTTTAAATTAAGATATCACTAATTGATCTCTAAATTTTATTGTAAATTTTCATTTTTATTTTAATATGTTAGGTGTAAGCTGCCAAACAATAATGTTAAAAACAAGCTTTTAAAAATGCAATTGCAACTTACTTAAATTGACTTTCACGGACCAATTACTTACAATGTCTCATCTCACTAAAAGGGTTGTGTGTTATTAATTATATATAATTATTTTAAAAGTACTGATTTTATTTTTTATTTAAAATTATTTTAGTATATTGTATAAGCTTTATTTAAAAACAAGATTTGTACAAAAGAAAAATACTCAAGTAATTATTTCGAATATAAGTGGAGGCTGAATTACCTAAAAAATAGAGAAAACGTAGATTTAGATTTTTTAAATATTATATTTAAAACGAAGTTTTTTAATTTATAAAAAAATAAATATATAATCCTATTTGATTTGAAGGAAGCCACAATTTTATATGTTTTAAAAGATAGAGGTTGTAGGCATTTCATAGTAAGCGAAGCGCTACCAAGCGGTGAATTTTAAACTGACATACATAGGTCTATGCCTATGCTATTTGCAATTTATAATAAGCAACAGTGATCCGAACCACTATTTTGAGGGTAAACTCTAACCATAATTAAGGAGGGAAAAATTACTTTGAAGCGCCTATAATTCCAATGCAAAAAGTTTTATAAGTAAACTTTTAATTTATTTAGTTTAATTTTGTGGTACATTCAACATTTCAATATGAGATTTAAGATACTCTTCTACCAATGTAATATTTAACAGTACGTAATTTGGCCTCTTAAAATATATTATTAGAATTTATTTATATCAATTTTATTATACATATAAAGGCAATACATAAAATATAAATTTATAAAATTACATTTTTGAACATAACAATTTAAATGATTTAATTACGACCAAAATATATAAAAAAAATTTGTTACTTGACTTTGACATAAACTAAAAAAATTTAACCAATAAGAATATAATGGTTAAAATAGATGTTGGTGCTATCGCTTCGTCATCGTCAGCTGACTCCACCCCTGGCGCATAACCTCTGCCTGTCATGCTTGCAATTTACATAACAGGTGAACTTATAAGTTTTCTTACTTTCGGGTTTAAGTCGCGTATGTTTATTGGTTGTTGCCAACGTTTCGCTCGCCATTGCAGGGAGCATTCTCAAGGCGGAAAAGTTTCGCTTCCGATGACGTCAGTCATCGGAAGCGAAACGTTGGCAACAACCAATAAACATACGCGACTTAAACCCGAAAGTAAGAAAACTTACATCGACCTCAGTCGCGAAAGTCTAAATTCTAAATTAAGGTGAACTTATAGTTTAACGTGGATTTCGAAACACTGGAGTTACATGATTTCTCATCTAACTCTGGACCAGAGAAGATTTTTAGTCAAGAAACCCCATGCTGGCAAAGCTGGTAAACATTTGAACATTTAAATATTTAAATTAATATTTTGCATGCTGTGGGGCGCGAATCCACGATTTTGTACTCAGCAACCTTTATCACCTGTTAAAGTAACTTTATTCTTGTAAACTTTTTTGAAAAATTTACTTGTTAGTAAATTAAAGCTAAAATTAGTAAACTTTTACATCCGATTCGACGATTGTTCCCAAAAACTTTACAATTTTGGATTCTATAATAAAAATAATCTTTGATGTAATTTTTTTTACTGTTTATTCATAAATATATGTCTGAAAATTCATGGCATTTTGATATTAGGGCCAACTTTTGTTGAAATATCTCACTATCTCTGTAAATAATTGCACTTTATCAGAAGCATCAGCCAAAGAAATGGTACAATTGGCGATTTAAGCTAAGCGATACGCCCTCTAGCGGAGAAAAATGCACTCTATCGTTATGGGTACCTTATATAATTTCTAAGTGTTTACCACATATTTAAACGATATTTGCAAATTCACAAATCATAAAAAAAAACACAATAAAGCACCAAGTAACTATTATTATAATCTGACATACCCTTATTTTACCCGTTTAGAGCAATAAAATATGGCGGGAAAAATTAATTTGAATCGCCTATAGATGTCTAGCTGTGGGTGTAAACTTGACAACAATTTGATATGTAAAAATCAAATTTTAATTTATAGCAGATGTCATAATTACAAATAATGACATCTATATTATAACTTGCGGTTTCCTACCAGCTAAATTAGATTAATTGAGGAAAAAAAGTGTTATCAGACGTCAGTGATGTGAGAAGTTTGAGAATTAAATTTTAGTGGAATGTCCGGAATTATTTTTGCGAAAAGCCAGGCGTAAATAGCAAGAATTCCCCAATGAAGTAGTTCATAACCAGATTGTCTTGATGCTTATTCAGAAATACATAATTTTAAAATGTATTTTTTGTTGACAGTGTACACTTAATTTTTCCACGAGCTGTCGCGTCATGGGCTATGAGGTAAATGTTAATAAAATAATTCAAGACATGTTTAATGAAACTTCAGCGTTTTTAATTGCCGAAAATACCTGAATCCGCACCAAGCTATTCTTAATGAGTAGTCGAATTTAAAATGACGTTTCACACACTATATGGTAGTGTAAAATGTGACATTTTAAAGACGAGTAAAAAAAATGCATACAAATATTCTCACACCTCGATTTTTATATCTAAATGATCATCTTTGGCATAGAGAACAGTTCTATATTTTGCAAAAGCAACTCAAGAATTTTAAAATGACCATTTTTTTTAATAAAAAAGGACATTGTTGAGGATTTTTGTCAAAAATCAACAAAAACAATTTTTTCACATAGTATTTAACAAAAAAGTGTAATTTTGATTTGGAATTTTTTATCAGTATAAGTATATGCCTCTTACTTTGTATAATAAAATTAATTTATTTTCAGTATAGACGTATTTTCTTCTTTTTGTAAAGAATATGTTTTTCGTAGTTCCCTCCATGACTGTTAATCGTTATGCAATATTGTTACAATTAATGTTATTTTAATTAATTCTAATCTAGTCTTAAATGTTTAATCTTGAAATATTTAAATTAATTTAATTAACTTTCTCTTGCCAATTGTTTTACGTAAAATAAATATGGTGCAATTACAAAGAAAGTAAGTTTTATATGTATAAATTTTATAAAAATTTGTTTTATATATTTAATAACTATTGTAAATGATGTAAATATAAATGATTTGATATAAATTTATTAGTGATATATTTATATAAATTACGGTATTTTTATATCAAATTACAGCAAACTTTCAAATATTTAGTTGCTTATAGTAAATGTGATCAACCAACTAGATAAAGATTATATAAAAATTTGTATTATAAATAAATCGGTGATTTATACTAGCTTTTGACAAATATAATATTGGAATAATAAGCTCAAATAGATAAATATATAAATCTAATCTTTGTAAATGTAAGAAAGTTTACTGTATTTCATTTTAATTTTACACATTGGGTGTTGGTATATTTATAAAAAAAATATACTCTAATAAATAATGCGAATATAACTAAATCCTCTTATATAATTATTACACATTCTTCATCTGTTAAAACTTTGTTAGTCATTTCAGATTTTTGAAAACCATCACTATCCACACAATAATATTGCATTCCAATACGTTGACTTGGTTTATAATTACCATTTACAGCACATGCTATTGGATTCGTTTGTCCTTCAATTTCAAACATTTTTGTATCCCTAGCACAATCTAAATAACAAAATATGTATAAAAATTGTTAAAAACGTGTGTTTAAAAAATACTTACTACAGTTCATATTTGCAATATCTGGTGACACTTGAATTTGCCAACTACCAATATTCGTATTGTCCCTCCAAGTGCAATATGCTCTAAAATTTATAATTAAAAATTTAGCTTGTAATGCAAAGTTACTTTCTTTCGCATATTTTGCTTTCTACACAAGCTCTAGTAGCTAGGCCAAATTTATTACAAGCTTTTAATTGGTAAAAATATTTTGTTTTCTTACATTCCATTAACGATTTTGTATTTTCCATAGGAACCATCAGGATCACATATGAGTTCTTCAAAATTCACTTGTGTAGTACCATGAATGTGTAATTCTCTTCTTATTTTTGCTTGAGCATATAGGTGACTTTCACATTGACGTAAATATTTTTTATCTTTAAATTCATTCGAATCTTAAAATTATTTATAGATTTTATATATGTTATATCTCCATGCAGCATTAATCACACCACTGCTGGTGTTAAGCCTTATCTCTGCCTGTAATGCTGGCAACTTACATTGCAGGTGGACCTACAGTTTAACGTGGATTCCGAACCATTTGACTTACATGATTTTCTCATCTAACTCTAAACCAGAGAAGGTAGGTTGGGGAGTTGGGACTGTATTTAGCATTTAAAAGTGTTTTTATTGCTGTGGGATGCAAACCCACGATCTTGAGCACTCTGCACATGTTATACAAGTCTTAATAAATGGTTAATAACCACGTGATCGCGAGGATAGGCAACCTGAGCGACATTTTATGTTTGAATAGAAATTTTACATTAAAATATCAAATGTCGTTCAGGTTGCCTACGTACGCGGTCACGTGGTTATTAACCATTTATGAAGACCCTTTATAATGGGTGACAAATTAAGAGTGACCCATTTTTAAATTTTATTAATAAAAATATGATGTTGCCAACACTTGACTTTATCTTACATTAGTAATTATTTTAATCATTAGGTTTTTATGGATATAATTTTAATAATAATGCTGCTTAGCAACGAACAACAATAAGTTTTTAAAATGTTAAATTTTGGAAAAATGATGCATAAATTGTTGCAAATTTAATTCTAAACACTTTCCTACTATTATTTTTTTTCCATAAACTTGATAGTTTTTAATTTGCAAAAAAACGAAAAACCTTAATAATAAACCACTACTCCGGGTTGGTGGGTTTTGGCCAAAAGTAACTGGGATCTTCCAATTCCGACAAATTTTTCGTTAGGCCTAAAGTTTTTGTTAAAATGTAGAGCATTTTATTAGAACCAATTTAATTGTTAAGGCTCAGAGATCGTTTCGGCGACAACGGTTTAATGTTGAAAAAATAAACCTTGATAACTTCGAAAAGGTAAGCCAAAAAAAAAAATTTAAATACTATTTTGTAGATCGTCTAAATATCTAATGTCAAATGACTCGAAGCAATCCGAGAATTACGGTTCACCTAAATTTTCATTTCAAAATTTTCCGTTTTTTCAAAAAGTGAAAAACAGTTTTTGTTTCAAGACAATTTCCTTTAGCGAATCAAAGTACCCGTCGACTTATTCAAAGAAAAAATTCGATGGTCCGTTTGGCGTCGCGATGCTTTCAAAATTCAACATACAAACGACGATAACTCTAATTAAAATTAAATTAAATACCTTTTTCTAGATTTTCTAATGGTCAATAAAAAAGTTTATTGACGTGCGATCCCCAGGTATCAACTTTCGAGTAGAGCGCGCGTGGGCGTGGCCCAATTTTTGAAATATTTCGAAATTTATCCATGTGAGATAACCGAAACTGCAACGAAATAAAAGTAATCTGATTGATATAATTTGTAAGTTTTAAACTTATTATAAAACTAAATAATTCATTATTTAAGTGCAATAAAAATTTTGTATCTTATTTATTTCGTCTTATGTTAATTGTTGATTAAAATTGGGTCACTCTCAATTTGTCACCCTTTATGTGACATAGTATCTATAATATATAGTCTTAAAAATTCCAATAGAACGAGCAGAGCCGTCCTCAGACCGGGGCGAGCGGGGCCCAGGCCCTGGGCCCCGCGCTTTGAGGGCGCCGCAGCATTATGCGAACCGGCAGGCACGAACGTGAGCCTGCACTAAACATTTAGGAAAAAATTGGCCCCGCACTTGCTAGGGACGGCACTGAGAACGAGTTACGTTTACAGAGCGAAGTGCAACGTCAGATGATATATCAGGATTGTGTAAGCCCATGTAAAAACAGGTAGTAATTAAATAAGTGTACTTACAGCAAGGTAATGAGCTCATCATGGATTCAGGAACAATTGGAGAAATAATTTCCCCGGTAAGTTCTTTAACGCACCAACATTGTTCCAAATTACATTGAAGAGGTTCATAATTACCTCTGGTATCACAATGTATACTAAGAAACCAATTATTAGGGTCTTTTAAAAGTTCAGCTCGTTTCCTGCTGCAAGCTAATATATACATGTTTTATTTTAAATTGGTTCAAATTCTATATGCATTTACCACATGTCATGTTTTGAGCTTCTGTGGAACGTGCTTGACCAAACAAACGATTTCCAACTTCATCATAACAAAAGCATCTGTAATTAAAAAATAGTAAAAACGGTCAAGCAGAAATTGAATAATTAAAACAGGGCTATAACCAGGTTATGGGCTATAACTTATTACACCTATAGATAGATTTAAAAATTATACTTAAAATCAAAATTAATTAAAAGAAGGTACCTCCCATTAGCTTCTTCGCCTTTGCATTGTTTGGGAGCCCATTTTCCATCCTCTAAACATTCAGGTTTCCAAGTTGCGTTGAAATATGGCTTATCCTTAGAACCATAATTTACGTGGTACTTGAAACAAGAATCTTTTACAGAATAAAAAATATTAAATTAATTTCTGGTATGTATTACCTTCATCCAATTCACAGTATGATTCATCATCATTTCTTGGAGTACAAATATATCCAGGTGGACATAATCTTGGGTCACATTCAACTTTTTCTATGTCTATATAATATTGTAATATCTATTAATCTTTATAATTAAAATTTTTATTGTAACGTTACCATAATCGATTTCTACGCATGATGGTATACATTCATGTACTGATTTGTCTACCATTAAATAATGCTTTTCAGGACAATTTTCTTGAGACAAACCGGAAACTAAGGTAAATTTTTCGTCACATATATTACTATTTTCAGCTTCTGTAAAAGATTTTAGCAATGTTATTGCTAGTATAATTAAAAAATTCATATTTATTTGTAACGTTTGATTTTAAAACTAAAAATTAATATCAGATTTTATCTTTATCAAAGTGATAAGACAATAATTTATTTATCATTTTATCAATAATAAAACCATTTTTATCATTTAAAAATTCAAAATAAGTAACATGAAGATAATAAAAATTTAATACAGGGTGTTTCAAAAAATGGCACAATTGACATATGCAAAAAAATATTTTTGAAAGTTAAATAGCTAACATTAAAAGATTAATCGAGGGCCGCTCGCCCTATGTTGGTCATATCTGGTCTACAATATGTCTATGTTTAACCACGACAGTCCCGGCCAATTTACAGTTCAATAAAGTGTAGTAATCGCGCAAATTTTTGAAATGGAGATTTTCGACTCCTCTCATTCAGAAAAAGTTGTTTTTGAAGTGGTGCATGGTCTGTCTTTCTGTGTAGACAGCTCAGACGGCTAAACTGACGACCTGGAAAATTATATCTAAGCCTTTAATAAAAATTGGGAGATCCCAGTGAATTTTAGCTAAAATCCACCAACCGAAAATGGTAGTTTATTGGTTGGTTTTTTCGTTTTTTTGCAAATATTTTTAAAACTGTCAAGTTTAAGGAAAAATCATAAGAGTAAATTATTTTTTCAAAATTTAATATTTTAAGAAGACATCCTTGTTCGGTTCTGAGCAACATTTTTATTAAAATTAATATACTGTCATTTTAATCAACTGACAATTAATAATATGGTTATATATCATTCAAAAGTAAGGGATGTCACTATCGGAATTATTGCCAACAATATAGTTATGCTTTTGTCAATAGAAACGGATATGTTCACAAACTATTCAATAAAAGTCGTGTGGTAAGTGGTAATCATTTCACATTTTTCTTATGTTATAGTCTCCACGCCACATTTTTCTCGTTCTGTTCGTGCTTGTCTATATAATGTTTATCCTGACAGATGCATAGGCAAAACAGGCTCAGTTAAATGACCCCACGTTTCCCCGACCTGAAATAAATATTTTTTTGTGTGGGTACATTTAGAGTCTTTTGTGTAAAAGGATACAATTGTTAACAAGAAGATGGTGCGCCAACACGTATCTAACAATTTGGCATCACTCCGTGGTTTTAAAAGAGTGCTCCGTGTACGCGTCAAGGCTTGGGGACATTTTGATCTTTATTGTAATTCAAAATTTGTATATGGTAAATAACTTCTTTGGTTCTGTGAGCAGCATCTCAGGAAATATGGGTTTGTGGACTTGTGTTATTAGAAATATTATTACACACGCTTCTTACATTCATTTTCCCCAAAATTCGTTAATATTATCTACACATTTAACAAAAAATGTGATTCAATCAGTAGAATAGTTAAATTATTCAGTTTTGGCGTTTTCAAAACAGAAAATGACAACAATTAATGGAGCAATTATTATATATACAATAATTTTATAAACATTGTACTAAATGTGTCCATTTTATCAACACAGAGATTTAAAAAAAATATTTTTTGCATACCCTTGATTCAACTATTTAATACACAAATGACATTAAAATATTTCTGCTTTCATGTCTATATTTGTATCTTTAAGTGGTCGAATGGGGGCGATAATGGCAGACCGTATCAAATATCTTGTTATAATAAAGGGAGCAAACATATAGTGGTTGATTTACGTCCTTATATTTATATAAGGTATATAAGTCGGCAAATTAAATGCAAATAGGACTTCTCTTGTTGTTTTTGGAATCCTGAAACCAAATTGTGTCCCGATAAGATCTTGGTCTGTTTTCCTAAAAATTTTTTAATATATGATTTTCAGAAATAGCTTAAGGGTGTGGTTCGATGTCCAATGATCTGAGCTGTCTTCAGTAGAGTAATTAATTATTCGTTGGGGATGATTTTTATGTTTTATTTATTATATTACATATTTTTTTTCGGGGGGCTTTGAAATTTTAGGAAATTGAGTGTAGAGGTTTTATTCTTTTCCTTTATCAGCCCTGTACCCAGAATTTTTTTTGGAAGAGGGACTCTTAAAAATGAAACATGGATTATTACGAAAGTTTAGGATAAACAAAATTTATAATTTAGTATTTTATGTATTATTA
>JARJDX010023669.1:0-11695 GCA_030264735.1 Gymnusa sp. GC000175 | reverse complement strand
ATTGAATAAAATTTTGCACACATACCTTATTTCGGATGGTCAATTTTTTAAAAATATTTCCATCCAACTGTGACGCACCAGTGGCGTGCAATGGAGTTAAAAAAGAATTATTGGGACATCTTCAATTAGATTGTGCAGGTCATTTTCTAGAAAATTCCAAAAGAGTGCTGCATTTAAACGCGGCGGCAGGAAATGTGATCCGACAACATTATTGCTAATTACTCCCATCCACACATTAACGCTAAATTCATTTTGAAATGATTTAGGCCTATTGCGTAAGGGTTTTCATATGCCTACACATGCAAATTGTGTGATTTAACGTTCCCAGCATTTGTATTGTGAAACTCGTGGCTCCANACCAGCTCGACGTGTACTCATTTGTCTGTCGCCATCGAAAAACTGAATAATTCTGTTTTCATTCCGATTTGGGGCTCGGTCTTGCTCACTTTGGGACTTTAAACTTTAAATGTTATTATTAATTGGGTTAAGTCTATAAAAATATTTTAAAGTTTCAGATTGCCTTTATTTAATTAATATTTCGCTAGAAATCCTAGCATCTTCAGAATAAAATCAAATGTAGCAATAACTTTTAATATATTTTAATTGTAAATCTATGCACTAGGCGCTTCAGGTCGTCTTAATTTTCTGCTATTAATACGCTGTCATCTGCGAAGCACAATATGTTTCTGTGTTCGTTTCCCATTCTGTAATCCGTTCCTGTTGACTACCTCTCTTATTACCTAGTGCAGTAAAACTTTAAATGGATTTAGGTAAATGGATTTAGGCTGAGGCTGTGGCCTTCTCTTATGTCGTCTGCGACCTCCAGTGTTTCTATTTTACCTAAAACATTTCTGTTCATCGGATATCCTAATTGCATGAGTAATTTTCTCTGTGATAATTTTCGTGAATAACTTTATGGTGGAGTTGATTAAGGTTATTGTTTCTTCCCTTTCTTTTATATGCGAATGGTGGTTGTATTCTTTCAGAGGGTTGGTGTTCTTTCTTCGGCAATAGATTTTTATTTTTTGGATTACTTATGTTGACTCCTGGCATAGAACGTCGGATGCTGTTTTATCATTTGATTTTATATGTTGTCATGTCCTGGGCCTTTCCTTGATTTTAGTTATTTTATATTGTCCGTTTTGTGATTCGATCTGGATGATTCGTGTGGTTTTCCCATTTTCGTATAGTTTTTTAAAGTGTTTTTACCCTTTTTGCTGCTGTGGTATTGGTCGTTTGGATTGCTTTATTTGTGTTTTTCTTTAATTTTTGTAGTAATTTCGCCAATTTTTTCTGCGCGCCATAGATTGTGTTTCATCTGAATTTGGTTTGCATATATTCGTAATACTCTTTGTACTTCGTTGCTATCAGCTCTTTTATTTTTAGGTAAATCATGGCTTGTAGTTGGATTTGGGTGTTGTCTAGTACTTTCGTTTTCCTATTGATTCATGTGCACTGTTGTTTTAAGTTTGATCCATGATTCATCGACGTTATCTGTGGTTTTGTTTTCCATTAATTTTTGTAATCAGTCGCAGAATTAAATTTTCCTTGCTGAAGGCTTTTTATTTGCAGTCTTTCTTAGGTGGTATCTGTATTTGCAGAGAACAAGGTAGTTATCCGTTCCAGCATTGGCAGACGTCAGAGATCTTACAGCTAGTATTTTATTTGGGTGAATGCTTCGATTTATAATTACAAAATCTTTCATAGATTTTTGTCTCCGAGAGTTTTCGAGTTTGTTGTAATTTATGTATTTATGGTTATGGAAAAATGTGTTGTTGATTCGAAGTTCATTTTCCATACATACATATAGTAGAATTTCTCCATTGTCGTTTAAGTCTGCTTCATTATGTGCGTGCGTTCATAATTGCGTGTATTCTTAAGTTCCCTATCCTGGCATAGCTTTTATCGTGTTTTATCGTAACTAGGATTATATTTTGTATGCATTTTCTGTTTTTTTGTTGTTTTTAAATTTTTTTGTACATTAAAATACCAACACCCAATGTTACCTTTTAGTGGTTATCTCTAAAAGCAGAGTATGTAATCTCCGACTATTTCTTTGCCCTTAACCTTCTTTTTCGTTTCTAACACCCCACATATTTTATGTTTTTGTAGTTCCATAATAATTTTACCTGATTTCTGGTTCCATGATGTTATGTTCCGATTCGAATCTCACATTTTTTTAGTTCCTTATTCTTCTACGCATTATTGTCGATGCCCCTCATCCATCAACCCTCCTCCTTTTTAACCCGGGCTTGGAATCGGCGCTGGCGGTAACTTAATACTTTTTTTGAGATAGCGCGATGAAGCGCGTTACCATTAGAAATGTAAAAACATACCATGGCCATCAAGATGCCAGGCTGTCTGAACTGTCTAAATTCTAGAACGCATGAGCGCTTAACCAATCGAATAATCCTACTGTTTATTTTTAAACGCTTTTATTACCAGAAATAGAATGCAAAATCTTTTTGTCTATTGGAAATTGCACAGCCAAGTTTTGTGTTGGTAATATTTCTGAATGTATAAAATAATCCCTTGTTTTTAAATAAAAAATTGAACCTGTATATTTTTTGCTATATAATGTGCACTTTATTTAGCCTTTGTCTTATTTAAATACTAATAATAATAATTGAATAAAATTTTAAAATAGTTCATTGTTAAAATGGTTCATTGTTTGTTCAAGATCGTGTCATTGTGCAAAAAAGTGTATCAAATTTCAAAATTTACGCTTATTGGTTAAAACAAGGTTAAGAGAAGAGAATAAAGAGAAATTTACCTTGATTTTGGTGCGATACAATCTGAACATTGATTTAAATTCGCAACATAATTATTTATACGTAATTCGCTATATAGATTAATTATTTTTTAACGTTAAGGTCTTTGCTACAAGCTATTTTACTGAGTCACCCTTGAATGACTGTTGTGTTAATTAAGTTTTGAAAATTGTCTAAACTTCAAGCATCAATTCCGACCACACCTCGTTAGTTTTGCACGCGTGCTTAAAGATATTTTTGTGAATATGTTGCAATAATTACAATTTTGATCAATCATTTTGTATATAATGTTTGGGAGCGTTTTGGAATGGGAAAAGAGTGTGGGTGGATAGCGTGATCTGATTATGTGTTGTTCATATCTTTTTTGCGATGCACATTAAGGTTTGATTTCTCACAGTTGACCCCGTTAGAGACGGAGAGTTTCGTAAGACTTTAGACATTGCCTTCTGGCATCGTGCATTATGTTAGCACACTACATTGACTTAATGGAATGTTGCTTCTACAGAGACGGCCTCAGAACCTAATTTGCAATTTTTATCAAAAGTCATTACCTTTTTTTTTCAAAAAAAAACAACAAATAACTTTATTGCGGTAATAAGCATAAAACGAGCTGAATTTGATTAATTGGTAAGAATATGAATAACTTCTTAAAAGATGTATGCGTGGTACTTTATAAGTTTATAAAAAACTGGAATCTCAGCAATCAAAATTTAATGTTTTATTTTAGTTGTGTTTTTCCTTATAGAGTTAAATGTTAATTAAATGCTTTGCTAAGACTGTGCAGCCAGTTTGTTTAGAGTTTTTGAAATCAAGGTATTTTTTTAGTAGAATGTAAAGGAAATAATGTTTTTATTTAAAACGAGAAAAACAAAATGCGCTGATATCATGTGTGGTCCATTAAAATAATCACATATCTTTTTGCTTGTACAATCAAATTTCTTTTTTATTAAAAAATGTAACTTTTAAAAGACTGATACATTGGAAGCAATCGCTTTTTGCTGTTGCAACATAAAACTGCTAATCCGCACAATTAAACTGTTGTAACGATCTACGCCGTGTTGTGTCAGATTTTAATATTGAACTTGTATAATGTACATTGATAAAATCCTTACAGCTTTAACCTAGTTTTAATAACAACAATAAATTCTTTGTAATGATCAATAATAAAATATTCTATTGTGTGTTTTGTTTTAAGATTTTACGTGCTACAGTTTTTTATGTTGCTTTGTTTTGAGATAGATGCTGCAGGACATTCTATTTAAATGATTGTTTTATATAAACACAAAAAAGACGTAATTCTTGGCTTGATCACAAATTTTACTTTACATTTATCTACAATTCGAAAATATATTTTAAATTTAAATAAAATAATAATAAATTATTAGAAAATTATGTTTGTTTATTTATTTTCTTCCGCCATAGTTCTTCAATAATTTATATATTTAATTTTCTTCACATGAATGAAAAAAGTTGTTATAAAGTATAATAAGGCTAGTAAAATATAATGACTAAGGCTTATTAAAGTTAAGATAAAATAGTTTTGAGTCAATTAAAATTCTTAGCAAACTTTATGTACTGTCTGAATATGGATATATAGCAGTGATTATAATACGCAAAGTGCATGTATCTCTAACGAAAATCACAAGCATAAACATAAAAAGAAAATACTGCATAACATTTATAAATACAAGCAAATCACTTGTTACAATCATAATAAAATAGAGATGAACAATGGAACGAGTTATTAGAACAGTTGTAATATGTTACCGACACTTTTTTTTTGTTCTTACCTTTTATAACTGTGTGGGTGGCTTCTATTCTTATATTGTAATCCCCATTTTTAATGTATGTTGTATAGACTTTGCATTTCTATCGACCAATCGACCTTGCTTAGCTCTCTATATATCGGAATACATATTTTTAAAATATGTATATCCTTATCAATACTACATTTTTTACGCAGACCATTTAAACGCATAATTTTGTAGGAATGGATTTTTTTGACATGAACAATGTATAATTTACATACAAAATTACGTACGCCTGATTAGTAGCATGGCGCGACACTTTGTGGCGAAATTAGCAAATTGTAGTCTGTTGTCAATCAAAAATACATTTTCAAATTATGTATTTCCGAATAAGCATCAAGACAATGTGGTTTGAAACTTCTTCATTTGAGAATTATTGTTACTCGCGTTAGGCGTTTCACGGAAATTCTACTGACATTTAATTCTTTAATTAACTGACTGACTAAAATAACAATTGTCGATGAAATTTTTCCTTACTAAAACTTTTTTCATTAATAAATCCAACTTAACTAGTAGAAAATCGCAAGTTATAATATACGATGTTGTCATTTGCAATTATGATATCTGTATATAAATTAAAATCTGATTTTTATACACCCAATTCTTGGTAAAGAACGGATCAAGCTTATATTTTTATATGCTAGAAGAACCATGCTTTAAAAAATAATTTTATTAAGAAAAAAATTATTCCAAAAAATTATATTTTAAAATATTTAATATTTATCCAAATAATTACTGATTTGTCACAAATAATGTGAAATATGAATAGAGAATAGTATATCCTGAATAGTACAACTTTTTTTTGTAAATCGTAAGATAAAAAAGTTATTTCTTTCGTTAAAGGCCCAAATTTGCAAATTTCGGAAAATCTTTTTAATATAACCCTATTAAAATTTTACATAAACGTTAAAAAAAGGATGAATAGAAATTATATGGTGCCATTAATAGAACCAAAGTTATTTTCGCTTCCGCTTACACAAGGAGCAAAAAATAAACTTCTTCTTTTTAGCTAGGGATCTTTCCTGTTTATTTGACTTTTGATTCATTCTTTGCTAATGAAGAAAACCAACTGTACGTCCTCTCTTAGGCAATCATCCTTGAAATATCCTCTTCTTGTGTAGTTTCTGTTCACAAAAAGGTGTCAATCTCTCTATTTATATATTTTTAATGTGGCCATTTCATTCTTTCTTGTTTTATTGCTCCATTCATTTACTTCATGTATTCTTTACACTACTATGATCGATTACTTTGTCCTGTAAGACAGTTCTTGTTGGCCTCCTTTTTCTCTGGGAAATCATGCACTTCCTTAATCTTCTGTCTAAAACTTTCTCTACCCTATAAGTCGTTAGGTTGTATGTTTACCATTCAAAGATCATTCCTATAAGTTACTATCTCAACGTTGTTCGTTTTGGGCTTGGAGTTAAATTATCAAAAACGGCATTTATCAGTCGGTTGGTGTCCATTCTACTTAAGTGCTCAAAAGACCTTAGACGTCGTTTCCTCAGTTCCGTGCTCAATTATCTATATATAAATATAGAGTACTATTTCTCTGCACTGTAAACCCTTCACTCGTTTTTCTTGACCCATACATTTTTCTCAGAATTCTCTATTTAATTTTCTCCAAATATTTTTTTATATTTCTTTTTTTTTATTTAAATAAGACTCGGATACGTTATTGATTGGTAGGCGACGGCCTTATGCCTTTGGTGTATTATCTCAGCTTAACATTTCTAGAAATGCATCTCTTCTTATATACGTCTTTTGTTTGGCGGTACGGTGACTCCATCTATGCTCTCTTTTTATTATAGGATGCAGTGTCCAGGCTATTGCTTTACATAATTTTTTTAAGGTATTTTAATTCGTTGGTTTTGTAAATGGTGCTGTATTTAGTTACTAGATTTCTCGGCGCGTCTTTGAAGTTGAGTCTTCTAAAAGGAGATTTGAAGTTCTGTTTTCTCTGTACGTTCTCTAATATTTTCAGATATGTCCGGGTCTCTCGGTGTCATCATATTTACTGTCAATACTGCCAAATTGTCCGCAAACGGAAGGCGTTCTACTGCTGCACCTTTGTTCTTACTTCATACCCTTATCTCATTATTATTGATTTTCTTTCCTTATGGGTTCTTATGTATTTCTCGGATTCTTCTTCTTTGGGTGCCGTGTTTGTTGTCAAACTGTTATTTATATATATATATATATATATTACATTAAACACTCTTGTTGTTATCGTAACGTTTCAAACATATTTAAACAAGCACCAAAGGCTTGGTTCGATGTCTCATCTTTTAATTTTTATTTGTATATATCCTAATATTTCAGTTTTATATTTTTGTTTGATTTTTCTACAATATAAGCGAAAAAATAAAAATAATAGTTTTTAATGATTTAAAATTAAAAGTTGGGTTTTAAATGTGCTACCTTAGAAAAATCTTCTTTCTGGATAAAGTCGCTTAGGTTTAGTTCTTGTTGCCAACGTTTCACCCGCCATCGAAACCGGTTATATGTAAATTCAATAATAAAAAAAATTAAGTATGCTTACAAGAATTATTTATAAAAAATGTCCACCCTCATAGAAGATATAAAACATTTTGTTTCAAAATTTGAATACTACTACAGCAGGAGTGCACAATGGGTTGATCTGTGATCTCGATCGACTGCTCGATTGTCCACCAGCTATTTTTTGTTTGTACTCGTTGGTTTGTTCCTTATTTTATAAAATTTTCAATTTTTGTACACTTATTCAACTTGTAATAAGTATGAAAGAGGTAATTACATGGCAATGTAGTGCCATACATCAATATTTGTAAATCATCTTAATTAATTTAAAAAAATCTACCTAGTTGATCGCTTTCCGCGTAATACTTTTATGGTAGATCGTTGATAGAATTTGTTTGATGGCCTCTGTTCCAGAGTGTAGGCAGTAGGCTAAGATATATTACTACAGATTTTAAGTTTTCTAGTAAAATTTGCATCGAGTTTAAAGCTCAAACAAATTCATTCTGGGTTATATTAATTTCTATTGGTTAATTTATATCCATTCCTAACGACTAACTAATTAGTAATCATAGCAGCGCTAGCTGTGTTAACTGCTGTCAAAATTCGTTAATATCTATAGATTAATGCCATGAATAAAAATTAAATAACGATGCCTTCTAGAATGTAATTAAGCAAAAACAATTAACAATTACTAACAGCAATGTTAATAAGATAAGTACACGGTGTAATCTCATTATTCTTGACATAGAACATAGGGAGATATTACGAAACATAAATTTATCTCGCTTTTTATATGAATTCAGCGCAAGCTAGTTCGTGAGTTTATAATAATTAAGACCTGTGACGTCGACCTATATATTTATGTAACAATTCATGAATGATACACTAATGAAATCGTGCTTGTCTTATTACAATTACATGATTGACGATTTGTTGCAATAGGAATGTTTATTAACAATATCTCGTTCGTATTTTACAACTCCTTTTATAAATAGAGATTATTTCATTGCGTGACACACACACGACTTGAATAATGGCCTCTGGCTATGTCAACTGATTACTGATTTATTAATGATAAAATTAAAAGTAAAATTTTAAGAATAATTTTTAAGTCTATGATTGTCTTATCTAAGTATATATTGACCATCTTCTACTAAAATATCACTGGTTCTTACATTTACCGTGCAGTTTTTTTGTTTTGTGTAGTCTAATACGAAGATTATTATTGATATTTTAAAAATTATGTAATTATAATAAATATTCTTTCTAAAAAGTATTTACTCTATAATAATAATACTTTACTTTGTTTGAATTTTTTTTATTTCATAATATACAAGAACATTTAAAGGTTGTATGTTTATAGGGAGTACAAAGGAGTACAATAAAACGCAGAGGAGTACTTTTAGAGTCCGGCTTTTCAAAGGAGTACATTTCTCGAGAAAAAAGTACAAAACTCTTAAAAGTAATACGTTTGATCACCTTACTATAGTCGATGTAATTTTCAATCAAAAAAATTTTATATGCAATAGTTTACTATCATTAACACAAATAAAATTAAAAGGAATTTAAATAAAAAATAATTACAAAAAGACATTACTGATATATTCTACAAATCAATATTAAAATTAAATGTAAGTACAATACTATTATATAAAAAAAATAATACATATATTTTTTATGAGGTATAACTTACATGCAAATTATAATTAAATATCAATACGTAGGAATATTTAAAGATTTTATTTTTGCATTTTTATATGTTATATAATAATAGAAATGTAGCTGCAAGGCTTAGATTCCTACAGATCCACCTGTCACGATTTTAAAAGTTTTTATAAGTTTGCAATTGTTACAAGATGATAATATTTCGCAACCTATTTTATTTGCATTTAAAAATTTATGTTAGGCTGACAATTATGTTTTCGTGATGTTAATTTTTACTTTTTGTTCCAGATCTCGAAAGCTTTATTTTTCTTTTCTTCCCCACTGGTAAGAGTTTTTATAATAAGTTTGCTTATTAATTGCTTTTAAAGTCTTGGATTTTAATGCTTAGTTTTAGATAATAATGCTTAGTGAAATTTTAAAACTAAATTTTATGTAAAAAACTGCAAAAATTAAATCTCATGGATTTTATTGTGTAATTAGAAATAAGAAAGTTGCACCTATTTTAGATATGTGAAACAGATTTTACCTGACATCTCAATGACTAATCAATTTAAAACAATTCTTTCATCTTCTATTTTAGTATCTTTTCTAAAATAAAATTCCCATTAATAAATTATGTTTCTTGATCATTAATTGTTCGAGTTTAAATCATCCCGTTGTCTTCCATTCTCTTAAGTGACAATAAAAAATTTGTGTCATCATAAATCTTGAAGTTTGAGCCTACAAGAAGAGAAAAGCAATTTGGTTATCTTAGTGGATAACTGTAAAGTATATTTTTAAACTATTGCAGTTTTTATTGCTAAAACAAAATTGCAAAGCATTGATTATAAATTCTCCACAACGTTATGAATGAATGAATGCAAAATAGGCTCTATTGAATTGCAAAATATGTGTATAGGTAGTAAAGCAATCTGCTTCTTGCATTGCGGAATATATATGTATTAGGTTAGTGTCATTACAACTTCCTGTATAAATCTAAATACCTTACGTCACATTGCTCTAGTTGCAGGTGCTGCTGGACATTACACAATCCACGCGTGTTTTAAGTACATGTTTCCTCCTTTAGCTGCGTTTGAAAATTTAAAATCCAAAAGTATTAAAATCAATCATGTTTCTATTTCTGTTAATTAAAAAGAATACGTCTCGAGATTTATGTGCAACTACTATACCAATAATATTGCTCAGCAACGAACATCTATGGGCTTTTACAAAGTGAACTTTAAAAATAAATGATGAGAACAAAATTTTTTTGTACTTATGCACTCTTATGTTTTTTCTAATAGTATAGTTTTTTAAATTTTTGCGAAAAAAAACAAAAAATGTAACCAATCCACTATGGTCAGTTAGGCCATCTATGGTGTAGAAAAAAACTGATAGACAGCAGAGGCCTCACTAGAAACATTGGTTTTTCTGAATGAGAAAACGGATATTTCCGCAAAAATCTTAAATTTCTAATCTGTAAGTTGTCAAAGCTTTAGGTCAGGGTTTAAACCGCACATCAGAATTTTATGACCACTTCCCCTTGAAAACTTCCCCAATGTAATAATTCGGAACCCTCATTAACTGTCACCTGCACACTCTAACAAGGGTTTAGGCATAGTCCATGGTTTAGGTTATGCTCAATCAAGGATGACATAAACCCTTGCTTTGTTGGTTTATGTTGCGATACGAACCTGTATGGTCCTAACATGGTCTACATCACAACTTCCATGGGTGAGGAGCTGACATTCATTCCGCAAGCACGACAGGTCATCTGCCTACCAGTCTACAATGGGTTTATGTTAATAAGATCGCACATAATTCGGGTAAAAACAGTACTATTGTCTTCGGTTTGGCTACCATTTCGATTGGCTTCACAACCTAATATAGAAATTAAACATTTTTAATAAAAAAAATTAATAACAAAGACTGTTAAATGAAATAAAAACAATCCATCTAATTGAAATTCCATTTTGTTATTTTTATATAGTATATATTTGCTCGTTATAGAGCAATATGAATAATGATAAATAAACATGACAACTGATTTGATAACAGTAATTATAATATGAAAATACAGAGATGAAGGATGTAAGCAGACACAATGTGTACTTCATTACATTATTATAATACATATATAGATCGGATATCTTTTAGTATAATGAACAGTTTATGTCTCGAGTCGCTCAACTAACAGTGGGCGGCTAATTGTTTATTATACATAAAGAAGACCACCTAACATACGGATTACAATATTCAATTACTATTAAAAGTAATATAATTTTATTTATAATTTATTTAAGTATTTGCTTCACTTTTTTTAATTATGAAATAAAAATGAATTATTTAATTAATTTGTAATACATATTCGATTTATACTTTGCAATATATTAATTGTAAATGTCTTTTTAAATATTTTCTCAAAAAAAATGTTGAAAATATTTTATTTTATGATATTTTTAACTGAACCCGCCATTTTGTCAGCGTGGATCTAATATTTTCTTGTCAAATTGATCCAGATGGCTACGAACCTTAACCCAACCTGAGAGTGAGAGGAAGTAAGAAAAAATGTAAATTATATTTATTTAAATGGCTTTGCACCCTAACCTAACCTGAGATGCAAAATAAATGTCATATACTATATTCATTTAAATGGCGTCGCCCCTTACCTAACCAGATAATAAAACAAAAACTTGTCGTAAATAATATAGACTTAAACGGCTTTGCACCCCAACCTAATCTTAGAGAAAAAACGTCTTTAATTATACTTATTTAGTATATAGTCTAAGAGCCCGTGAACCCCAGACCTACGTTATTTTATAAAAGCTGAAAGTTTGATAGCGCATGCTCCCTACACATGTAAGAACGATGGACCATTATGGAGTTTGGGTTACAGTGGCTTTGGCAGGTAAACGGTACTAAAGGTGTGTAAAATACCGATCTAAATTCATCAAATAATAAAGTGCGATTTTTTGG
>JARJDX010023647.1:0-12294 GCA_030264735.1 Gymnusa sp. GC000175 | reverse complement strand
TTTGTCAAAAGAATTCTATATAAATACAATTAATGTCTACCGACTCGAGTTAGTACACGATCTACCGCTAGACGGCGTCTCTTTTAAAGTTAATTCCCAATAGTAAACGTATTTGTTATTAACCTAATAATACAAGAAGATGTTCTAATGTTTTGTTTCTGCGCAAACAATTGTTACTTAATACGAGAAAGTTTTCCCAATTTTTGGACAATTCCATCGAATTTTAAACATTCATAAAACAATTTTTAATAACAAACTTATTTGTTATTAACATATTAATACAAGAAGATGTGCTAATGTTTTGTTTCTGCGCAAACAATTGTTACTTATTACGAGAAAGTTTTCCCAATTTTTGGGCAATTTTATCGAATTTTAAACATTCATAAAACAAAATTCAGCGAGTCAAAACTATTTAAATTTTGGAAAAATATAGTAAACTTATTTGTTATTAACATATTAATACAAGAAGATGTTCTAATGTTTTGTTTCAGGGCTCACAATTGTTGCTTCATACGAGAAAGTTTTTCCAATTTTTTGGCAATATCATCAAATTTTGCACATTCATAAAACAAAATTCAGCGAGTTAAAATTATCAAAATTTTGTCAAAATATAGCAAACTTATTTGTTATTAATATATTAATACAAGAAGATGTTCTAATTTGTTGTTTCCGCGCTAACAATTGTTACTTAATACGAGAAAGTTTTCCCAATTTTTGGGCAATTTCATCGAATATTACACATTCATAAAATAAAATTCAGGGAGTCAAAATTATTAAAATTTTGGCAAAATATAGTAAACTTAATTTTTATTAACATATTATTACAAGACGATGTTCTAATGTGTTGTTTCCGCGCTAACAATTGTTACTTTATACGAGAAAGTTTTCCTAATTTTTGGGAAATTTCATCGAATTTTACACATTTATGACACAAAATTCAGCGAGTCAAAATTATTAAAATTTTGGCAGAATATAGTAAACTTATTTTTTATTAACATATTGTTATAAGAAGATGTTCAAATGTTTTGTTTCTGCGCTAACAATTGTTGCTTCATACGAGAAGATTTTTTCAATTTTTGGGCAATTTCATCGAATTTTACACAATCATAAAACAAAATGCAGCAAGTCAAAACTATCCAAATTTTGGCAATATATAGTAAACTTAATTATTATTAACATAATAATACAAGACGATGTTCCAATGTATTGTTTCCGCGCTAACAATACCGCGCTAATACGAAAAAGTTTTCCCAATTTTTGGGCAATTTCATCGAATTTTACACATTTATAAAACAAAATTCAGCGAGTTAAAATTATCAAAATTTTAGCAAAATATAGTAAACTTATTTGTTATTAACATATTATTACAAGAAGATGTTCAAATGTTTTGTTTCTGCGTTAACAATTGTTGCTTAATACGAGAAAGTTTTTCCAATTTTTGGGCAATTTCATCGAATTTTAAACATTCACAAAACAAAATTCAGCGACCCAAAATTATTAAAATTATGGCAAAATATAGCAAACTTATTTGTTATTAACATATTAATACAAGAGGATGTTCTAATGTTTTGTTTTTGCGCAAACAATTGTTACTTAATACGAAAAAGTTTTCCCAATTTTTGGGCAATTTCATCGAATTTTACACATTCATAAAACAAAATTCAGCAAGTCAAAATTATCAAAATTTTGGAAAAATATAGTAAACTTATTTTTTATTAACATATTTTTACAAAAATATGTTCTAATGTTTTGTTTCTGCGCTAACAATTGTTATTTCATACGAGAAAGTTTTCCCAATTTTTGGGCAATTTTATCGAATTTTAAACATTCGTAAAACAAAATTTAGCGAGTCAAAACTATCCAAAATATGGTAAACTCATTTGTTGTTAAAAATTTTAACAAAATATACACATTATTAAAGCAAAATTTAGCGAGCCAAAACCCTTTAAATTTTGACAAAATATAGTACACTTTTTTGTTATCAACATATCAAAACAGGAAAATGTTCTAATGTTTTGTATTTGCGCTAAATTTAAGTCTTACAAAAAAGTTTTCCCATTAGAGTATAATTATCGATTCTGACCCTCTCCATCTGCAGCGTAAATATTCGAGTTAAGGCTCTTCTGCACCTCTGCCGCCACCTGTCGAACAAAAGTCGAATTAATACAGCCGAGTTCGGCTATGTCTAGATGGGTTAATGCTATCTATCGGACAATAGACGCCACCTGTATATTAATATACAGGCTGATTCAAAAATACGATGTACAAGGTAATCCATAAAAAAATATGGCGACCTGTCAAAATCGTAGATAAGTAATGTTTCAAGATGGCGGCAATAGCAAATTTTAAAATCTCGTTTTTTTTGCGCAGGCAGTGGTGGTGTCAAATGAAAACGCTTGAAATAATCTGTACGAAAATAACTACTTCTGGTATGCTTTTTCGATCACAGAAAATAGATCGTGTGATAAATTCAAGGTCTCGTCGCGAAGAATGCGAAAATGAGTTCAGCATTCTTTTATAGTTCTTGAAATGATCAGCCAGATGCAATTTTATTGAATTTTATATAATTTTTCAGCAAAACAAAACCCAAATTTTAACAGTTAACAGTGATTGCCATAATTTTATACGACGGTCTGTACCTTTAAATGCAACCATCTGCATTTGCCCATCCCTGTCTTAAGCAGGATGTTTTATTTTGCAAAAACCTTTCAAAGTTTTTTGGATTATCGCAAAAATTATTTCTGCAGCTAAATGATCATTAAACTTTATATTGGAATTATTTTTTTAACTTGATTTTATTATTAAAAATTTAAACTCAATATGCACATGATTTTTTTTAAACTTGGTTTTTCAGTAAGATGTTATTCCAACAATTTTTTAATATTTGTAAGGATATGTAATTTTGCGAATATCTTTTGAATTATTGACGTTTATAGGATCATTACGCTTTCATCGGTTTTGTATATTTAACCTGTAAGAAATCTTTAAAAAAATGGTAGTTATAGGGACTGCCGATAGAAGTGAAAAGCATGTCGGTGACGCGAACGCACGAGATTTCACCCGTCCAAAAAGCATCTAACGCGCACAGCACACGGCCGCTGCGCGTGCGCCGGTCATGAGCATGTCGGTGACGTGAACCCATAAGATTTTCCCCTACCAAAAAGTGCCCAACGCGGCTAAAGAAGTTTTCACTTCAAAAAGACAAAATCGCTGTCAGCAACATTAAAACTTTAGTCTATATCAAAAATCGACAACCTGCGTCTCTTTAAACTAGTTATTGCGGCTCCTCTCGTTAATTTAAAAGAAATATTGTTGGATGATCCCGTAGCGTCAGGACACGTCGTCATCGGTATCTTCGCCGAAGCGATCTTGTTTGGCGACCTTTTAATACTTTTATATGCTTGTACTTTAAAAAAATTAAAATATTTGGATAGATTGGAGAAGAGCTAAAAAAAAAGTATATATTTTATCCTCAGTACGGCTCCTTAGTTTTTTTTTTGCTTTGATTCGAAATGTCTCTTTGCGTGAAAAAGTTTGTCGAACCCTGGTTTAGAATATTTTTATTAAGCAATTTGCTGCAACAAGTAAAACTTGAATGTTTCATTTTTAATTATAAATAACACAAATGAATTTTCTTAGCTTTTTACATTACCAAGTTTATCTTTTTAGCAGAGTAATTTTCATCAGAGAAATTAAAAATATATATAAAGTTTATTTAAATAGTAAACGAGCTGATTGTATACTCTTCTAAAAAGTTTTCAACGTAAACGTGTGTTTATTTTGTATGCAAAATTTAAATTTATATCCATACATATACCTCTGGCACAACCTACAGATAAATTGAACAAAGCAAACTCCCAACCCAATAGACTACAGGAAAAACACCAAGTCCAAACTTTACCATTACAAATAATTGTGTAGCGAATAAAACACGGTGGATAGTTAATAAAGGTACAAATTGCCATAAAAAAGAAATAAAACTGTCTGAATAATGAGACAATATTAAAACGAAGTGATAAATTTTACATCATGCAATGTAGAAAAACTCTAAATGTGAAAATAATTTCAATATTAAGTAATCTCTTTTACTTTTTATTAGGTCTGATATTATTTAACGAGCCGTCGTTTAATATGAAGAACATTACAAATTATTACTATTAGTAATTTAAAAATAAAATAAGGAAGCTTATAATATTAACTTTTTGTTGATTGCATTGGCGATTTCAATTACTTTGACGCTACCCATCTAAATTTAAAAAAACCAGTCACGCTTTCATGCAAAATTCTGCTTTCAAAGTACATGTAACGCAGAGCGACTTTCGAATACTACGACGTTTTAACTTCTAAGATAATAGCAACACAAAAGATCTTTCGCCTGTGCTGAAGCCACTTAAGTACACACGCATTTTATTGTAAAAAACATGGTTTGAATTGCATACACCCAACGCCACCTATCGGGGTTTAGAATAAGAAACTGAGTGCGTCTGGTTGCCTACATAGAAATTGTTGGAAACCCGGTAACTTAGGGTTATTCTAATCATTGCCCGCTCGTTGGGCCACTCGTAATTTTTGGCATGGCTTCTGCTTTCTTGCTTCTCCGCTGTGTGTTTCCACAAGATTATTACCCTCTACGCCACAGAAATTAATTCACAAACCAATAATTGTGAATAAAAAAAACAATATTTAAAGACTATGATAAAGAAATTAAAAAAAAATAACTGTTTTCTATTCAAACTCTTAAATAAATAGACAAGAACTAGCCTTACTGCTCTTATTTAAGTTCTTAAGAACGAATTTTCCTCGGTGTTCATAATCGATATCCGGTTTCGATACGAAGTAGGATAGTGTCAATGATTTAGCTCAAGTTGTTCTAACCGGAAGTAATCTGGAAAGTCTTTAGAATACTCTTGTCGTGTCCCGGCTAACTTTTGCAACAACAAAGACGCAAATAAGTTTCGAAATAAACAAGACTGAGGACATCAATGTAACTAAAAGATAACACTGCAATAATTAAAATAAAACTTTTGGCGAGGCTTTAATTTTAAAATGAAAAGCGAAAAATTGCAGCCGCATTTAATTGGAGTGCAGATTTATTTTTCGTGGCGATTCAATCAATGCAATGCAATAAAAATGCAATTTGTGTACGCGTTATGAAAATAAATTTATTCCGACATGCACAGCCTAAATAAATTTTTAGTTGGTTACTGTGTTTATTAGTATTTTATCCCCAAGTGTTTTATTTTCATTAATTCTTAAAATTGTGTGATCTCCGCCATAAATATGTTTGGGCATCAAAATTTTATGTGGCTTAATAATAAAACTAGCAGTTAATAATAAAATCGTTTATCATAATTAAATTTTATTAACGTAAACAGATAGTTGTATCCAGTAATGAACATTGATGAAGCAATAAATTCAAAGCAAAAAAAACGGAGAATTATATCCTCTAGATCTAGATTAATGGTGAATAATAAAAGTTTTTTTTGCACACAATAATTACAGCAATATAGTAATTTTCATAAAATAAATGCCTGTCTGTGGAGCTATTCTGATATCATCCGCGTGTATATTTAAATTTATTTATCCATAAAATATGCGGCTTTCTAGTCACACAGAGCCAGCATTTGTGTGGCTCTTATCTTTCCTCACGTTTCGTGCCCTTTAGATAGTGGAAAATTTATTAGACTTTTTTTACAACATTTTGCATTTTTGGATCATTATTGAACCGCAACCTTTTCTTTGTTTCATTTCACCCATTTAAATACTATCAAGATCTGAGAATGGAAAATCAACAAAAATACAGTCGTCACACACATTTTAAATAATAAAAAACTTTGCTTTTGATTAATATGGTAATTGCTGAGACTGTAGTTTCAAAATAACGAATTTTTTCTGATGAAGATTATTTTTATTTAAATCTACTTGATTGGCATCTGCCTCTTTGGAATATTTTCAGTGGGGTCACTCGGAACCACCGAGTAGGTTTGCAATCCATCTTCTACCAGGACCTCTTCTTCCCGATATCTTTCTTTCCAAGATAAGGTGAAGAATTCCGGTGGGGGGTTTTGGTCGGTTGAGGCCCCGGGTGCAGAAGAAAAAATTGGGCATCTTAAGAAAAAGAGAGAGGCAGTCTTCCTACTTTTCACTGTATTTAAATAAAATTTTTTGTTGCTTCGTCACTCTCTTCAAAGTTATTGTTCTTTACTTAGTATCTGTCTGTCCGTCCATAGTTCAAACGCTTTCATTCCATTTTCTACTCCCCTACTTACGTCCATGATTCGATACCGTACAAAAGTGTTGAGAAGACGTTACATCATTTAGATCTTTATTTTAGGTGAATTTCTTCCTTACCAGTATGAAAGTGGGTCTGGATTTATTCTGCATTTAATTTTCACCGAATAATCCCATTCCTAGTAAATAAGAAATTTGTCGAGTTTTTTAATTGGTAACTTATGAATAGAAGTCGTCGTCAGCCCTTTCAGGACGCCACACCTGGCAACTTACATTACAAGTGGACCTACAGTTTAGCGTGGATTCCGACCAGAGAAGGTTTTTAGCCATGAAACCCCACGCTGGTAAGGCGAGTTAGGGGCAGTGTTGGGCTTTTAATCGATCTTGCACTAGACCGCTGAGTCTACTGTACTGTCACATATGTACTGTACTGTCGCATAAGTACAGTTCATTTATTTGGTTTTAATTATATTCAGTTTAATTTCGTATTTTTTACTTGATGTTTTAATCTTTTCTATCATCAACTGAAGTTCCTTAGCCGTGCTTGTCAAAATAACGGAATTTTTAGTATATCTCAAGTTGGTGATGAGCTCACCGTTAACAACTATTCCTTTTTCCACACCATCCAATGCTTCCTTAAAAATTTTCTTAGATTATATAATAAATAGCGTTGGTAAGAGCATATACCGCTACCACACACTTCTGTGAATCTGGATTTGCCTCGTTTTTTTGGACTTCTACTCTTACTTCTAGTGTGTGCTGCCAATAGAGATTTGCCAATTTGAATATTCTTATCGTCCACTCCAGTTTTTCTCAGTACCTTCAAAAATTTTTCATGCTTCAACAGATCAAACGTCTTGCTAAATTCGATAAAGCGTAAATGAAGTTGACATACCTGCACCTCTGAACTAAGACATTTTTAGCAAATGGTTCACTCTTACTATAGGCATTCTTTAATCAAATTGCGTCACATTAATGTGTTCTTCGCATTACTGCTATATTCTACTGTCGAAACTATCTTTAGGACGTAACGCATTATGCTAATTATTCGATATTCTTTCCATCGCTTTGATTTTGTCATTTTAGGGATAGTGATAAAGGTGGATTTGGGGTGCTTTTCCCAATTGATGTATCAAGTTATCCAGCTGTGTAAGATTATTTGTGCCAAGTACTTTGAAGAGTTAAATGATTTCTTCCCGAATTTTTCTGGACCTACGCCCTTACCGTTTTTTGTTGCTCATATTGCTTTTCCAAGTTTCTCTTTCGTTATATGGGAACCAGTTTCTGCGTTGTTTATACCATGTTCTTGTGTATCTAGTCCTCCCATTTCGATAACTTTGCTTTGATATCGGTAATCTAGTTCACGATGTGCCAAATAGTCTTTTCTCAGCTTTTTTCTGTACCTGTGGCATCCTTTATCTTGAGAGAATGTTGAATAGGTCATGCTTCTTCTGTACCTGCTTTATTTGTAGGCACTTTACTCCAATCACATTTTCCTTAGCCTTCCCAAATTATTCCGCATTTGTTTATAATTTTTTTTATATCGGTCCGAAATTTTTCCTTTTTTCGTTGTTTACATCATAGCTCATTTCCCGATGTGCCAAATAATCATCCTTCCGCCTTTTTCTGTCATGCGGCATTCTTGATCTTGTGGTGCATGTTGAAGAGGTTATGTTTCTTCTGTAGCTGGTTTATTTCTAGGAACTTTTATCATATCTTTCTTTCTTCTTCAGGTGCTTATCCGATTTCTGATGTTTGCGATGAGCATGACTATCTTCGCTTTATTGATTGCTATTTTGAGGAGCTCGTTTGACGTCTTTCCGTACCATGCCCTAAGGTTCTGCAACTATTATTTTCTTCTTCCTCCAGGACCACTTGCTTGCGTGCATCTTGCCTTGAATGATATTTTGTATTAAGACGTACTTGTTTACGCTCCTCATGATGTGGCCCAGATATTGAAGCTTGCGAGTTTTGATGGTGTGCATGATCTCCTTCTCTTTCTTCAACCTGTGTTTGTTACTCGGTCCTTTTAAGATATCCGCAGGATACGTCGATATAGCCACGTTTCAAAGGCTTCAAGTCTTTTTGTTGTTACTTCATTTCGTGTCCAGAACTCGACTCCGTAAAGTAGTATTGCGAATATGTAGCACCTCAACATGCGTACGTTGGTGTCAAGGTGGAGTTCGTGGTTTTTGAAGAGGTTTTTAATCATATCAAAGGCTTCTCGAGCTTTCCCAATTTTGCTTTTTATTTCTTGACTATTGTCCCAGTGTTCGTTATCGAGTGTGCCTAAGTTTGTTGTTTGCCTAACTCTCTATTTGTTAATTGTGAACGTAGAGATTTACATCGGATATATTTTCTTTGCTTATTACCATGAATTTTGTTTATTAAGTCCATATTTTTCACTAGCCGCTACAATTTTGTTCACTAGGTTTTCACTAGTACTTCTAGAGAATTAGCGAATGCCATTGTATCGTCGGCATATCGGATGTTATTCAGCTTAGCTCCGTTCAAAGGGGTGCCTTCTTCTGTGCCTTCTAGGGCTTCTCTAAAGATTTGTTCGGAGTATACATTGAACAGAATCGGAGAAAGTATGCACCGCTTTCTTACCCCTCTAGCTTATTCTATTTGTTCATCCTAAATATTCAGGGATGCGGTGTGATTCCAGTACAAGTTGGTGATGATTTGGAGGTCTTTGGCTTCAATTCCCACTTTTTTAGGATGTCTATCATCTTATGATGTTGCACCCGATTAAACGCTTTCTGGTAGTCAATTGGGCATACGTAGATATCGCAGTTTACGTCTCTACATATTTGGAAGAGCACCTGCACTGAGAATAGTACTTCTTTTGTTCATACAGCGTTGATAAATCTGAATTGGTTTGGTGAGATTTTTCTTTACGCTTGTTGTAAATTCTTATTATTTTTATGACATTTTAGAGAAGATGAGGGGCTGAATCTTCTATATTCCTCACACCTTTTGGCTCCCACTTTCTTTGGTAATACTATGAATTCCGACTTTAGCCATTCTTCTGGTATGCATTCCGAGTTGTATATTCTGTTAAATATGTTGGTGAGTATTTTGATGTTCCTCTTACTTAATAGTTTCAGGATTTCAACTTGTATTTCATCCGGCCCCGTCGCCATTCCATTTTTTCATTTGTTTTACTGTCGCATCCACTTCCTCTTGCAAGATATACGGTCCAGTTTCTCCTTCGGTGATTGATTTTGCTGTTCTTTCTTTATCTTCAAAAACTTTGTTGAGGTATTCCCTCCAAGTTTTTTTCTTGTCTTCTAGTTTTATGATGATTTTTTTCTCGTTGTTCACCAGCTTTTCAAAGTTCTTTTTTCTTGTTTTACTTGTCAATTCTCTAATTCTTCGGTGCACATTAAAACTATCATATATTTTATGCAGCTCTTCTATCCCTTGACATGCTTCCCCTCTTTCTCTTTCTTTGGTGTTTCTAACTTCTTATCTAATTGTCCTGTTTATTTTTCTATATTCTTCATTGCTGTTCTTTTGGCCTTGCCTTTGCTTCATTAACTTTGGTATTTCATTAGTCATCCATGATTTTTATTTTTCGTTTCTCCTTTCAGATGTTCTTGGTATTTTCGATGATTTTATTTAGAGCTGTTATTTGTTGCTCTCCTGAAACGGTTTCATTATTTTCTTTATTGATTTTTTCGTTTAGTTCTTTTTCTACCTCTCTTTGGATGTTAGGATCATTAGGTATTCTCATGTTGCATCCGTTATTGTTGTTCATGGCGTTTGCTTTCTTAAGCCGGACTCCCCAACCACTGGTACTTGATCGGAATCTATATCGTCACTGGGGAATGTTTTAGCTCAATTGCAACTGTTTCGAAATCTTTTATTTATAAGTATGAAATCAATATAATTTCTAATGACACGGTATGGTCTGCAAAGTGGGAATTTCCAAGTATAGAGCTTTCTTGGGGGTGTCTTGAATTGTGTGTTGTTTACGACGCATTCTTTCTACTTGACAAAGACTTTCACAGTATCGCCCTGATGGTTTCCCTCTCCTAACCAGAGCGGTCCGATATATGCTGACTTGTATCCTGCTCCAAGTTTTGAGTTAAAGTCCTTCAGCGTGATGACGATTTACTGTTTTGATAAGGCTCGTAATAGTTCTGTAATGGATCCATAAAATACTTTTATCTCTTCGTTTGGTTTGTCCACAGTTGGTGCGTAGACCTGGATAATGTTGATGTTGATGTTTAAGGGAGCTGCGTCGAGTTGAATCAGTAGCACTCTTTCTAATACCGGTGTGAAGTTCTTCACGCTTTGAGCCATTTGTTTGGTTATAATAACGCCAACTCCATATTCGTGTTTGCTATTAGATGTTCCAGAATAAAATACTTTGTGTTCGTCTATATCTGTAGCTTCTGTGCCCGGCCATCGCATTTCACTTACCCTATTATGCCAATATTCAGTCTTTTTATCGCGTTAAGGATTTTACCTTCTTGTGCCATTGTTTTATCATTTCACGTAAAAATTCTCAGTTTACTTTTGTTTACATCTCTTAATGCATTTGGATCGCTTGTCACTGTCTCTCCCGTAGATCCGAATAGGAGACTTGAAACTCCGGATTAAAATTTAGGTCTGAGCATAGTTATGTTCATTTTACTAGAACTTATCCTTCCGAAATTATTCCGTATTTGTTTATAAATTTCGTTATATTTGTCCGGATTTTTTCCTTTTATGTTCCTTCCTCCACCCATCATTTTTTGAATGTCAGGTGCCATCCATTCTGTTTAAAGCTTTTTATCAACTTTTTTAAAGTGCCTTATCTCATTTTTCTTATGTCACTCTTTAGACCTCTTTTATTTACTTTTTTAAGTTTTACTTTAAATGCCATAAGTGGGTTATGATCTGAATATATAACCGCCCCAAGGTATGATCTTCTTTTTGGACTCTTTTTGGATTTTTAGCACAGCTATCCCAGATACTCCGGGCCTTTGTGGACTTTGTCCATAGTAATAAGCTATATGGAGAGGTTTTCCGTTAAAGTCCCAGGCAGTATTGGTACCGGGTAGACTAATATTTTCTGGTCGCTATCGATAATCTCATTTTAAACCGTACCAAAACTTATCTTCTCCGCCTTAATCCAGTACAGGCGATACTGCTGCCCATCGCCCTAAGATATGCCCATTTTTTGGCAGAAATATAAGCCAGGTCACAACACCGGATTCTTAAAGAATTTCCTGAGTCTGACTTGCCTGAGAACAGTTTACTTTATCCTGATAGTGCTGCCGCTAATTAGTTGGGAACTCCTTATTTTTATATTCCCAGCTAACTCCCATAACTAAGGGCCGTTCCCTGTCCGCCACCTGTGACACCGCCTGTGCTCAGCCTCAGCATAGTTTTATTGCTAAAATTTATTTATAAATACACGGTTTTTTTCATTTTGGAATACACACAATATTAATTAAAATTTTCTTCGAGTCTATCGTATTACCATAATTTTTTTTGAAATTTATTCAAAATAAACAAAGTCCCACTTTAAATACACGATCATGAAACGTTCTATCTATGAGATAGCAAGAAAAATAAAACCATCCTTCACTAAGCAAAGAAAAGATAAGTCTATAAATCGTCGATATCAGTTTGAAATTCATTTATAAACCTAATACAGTCGCTTTAAAAGACGTCATTACTTCGGTATATGGCCTGATTTGAAATTATAAATAGTTAAACCGTATAATTTTGTTTATCTTTTAAACATTTTAAGATAGATTATACATGTATTCAGAACAGATCGTTAGGAGGAAGCGTTTCAAAAGATTCAAAGGAATTTAAAGCAGTTGCATTTGTAAACGCCTTTTATTTTGTTCTTGTTACAAAGTTTACAAGACATAAAACACCATTAGGGTAATTTTACAAAAGTAACAACCAAATTTATTCAACTAATAATTTACCTTTTAACTACATGAAATGGTAATTTGATAACCAAAACCTTAAGAAACTCTTGAATTCAAATTTTTTGTTATTAATAATAATTGGCTGCACCTACATCCTTATATCGTTGATTGAATGAGTTTGTAT
>JARJDX010023642.1:0-17511 GCA_030264735.1 Gymnusa sp. GC000175 | reverse complement strand
TAGGATGCCACTCCTGGCGCATAGCCTCTTCTCTGCCTGTAATGCTGGCAACTTACATTACAGGTGGACCTACAGTTTAGCGTGGATTCCGAGCCACTGAAGTTACATGATTTCTCATCTAACTCCGGACCAGAGAAGGTTTTAGCCATAAAACCCCACGCTGGCAAGGCGGGTTGGGGAATTGGGGCAGTGTTGGGCATTTAAATATTTAAATAAATATTTTGCATGCTGTGGGTCGCGAACCCACGATCTTGCACTCAGCAGCCGTATACCTAGACCGCTGAGCTACACTGCCACTCATGTACTACAGTTTAAAAAACCCTGATCTAAAGTATATTTTAGGATCTAAGCAACTGATTACTCCTCTAATTCTAAAACTAGCGTGTGTAAAAGCCGTAAGCCCCTCAAAGTAGCCATAACAAAACAAAGTTCGGTTTGTTAAAGGTTTATTTTGCTAATGTATTAAAAAATTTGTTTGGATATTAATATATAACAGGAGGCTTGGTCCTGTTCTGGGTTCGGATCCCACGGTGGGCACGCGTCTTTTATAATGTCGACTTTCTCAAACTGACCTCTGTAAGTAACCAGACTTCAGGGTTTGGTAAAACTAAAGGTGCTACATAAAAAGAGTAAACCTTGATAAAAATCCGTAGTAATATGGTTTTAATAACTGTGCCTAGAAGATGAATGGCGACTTTCGGTTGTATTTAGCACGCTACAGCTCAGTAAACAGCTGCAACAATACACAAAAATGCATAGTGGAGTCCACTTCTTTAAAAACAGACGTGGTTTTAAACCCACAAAAATTCAAAACTTCCCCTTTGAAGAAAATAACATGAAGAAGACGACAAAACCCGTTACTCGGTTTCTTCTGGTAAAAACAGATGATGATATTAAGAAAAAATAAGCACTTTCGTGACCAACAAACATTGTATGGTTTGGCTGGCCAATTAAAATCGATCAAAAAATTCGAAAGGAAGAAAACATCAACGTCCCCTTAAATGGGCGAATTTGTGGTTAAGGTGGCACCTTACCAAAACATGAATTACTCAAGAGGAGTAGGTAATACACGACGGTATTAAGAAATAAGATGTAATAGAGGTAAAAAAAATCAGTACTCGAAAAAACAAAGCTCTGCCAGAAACTTAACTTCATATACTAACATTCCATGTTCTGACTCTTTCGCAAGGGACCTTTTATCCGCACATGGTGTGCCCCTACATTTCATCACCCCTTCGATGTTGTTAGTGTCAAAGTTACTGACGCAATAATGCAGTGGAACTGCAACGGTTAAAAACATTATTACTGTGAGCTAAAAATGGTCCAACACACCCCATTTCCATGATAAATTGTGTTGCAAGAGACGCATTTTTCTCCTGTTCCATCTTCATTCAGGATGGAATCCTGATCAGAGCTCTTCTCCTGCAAAATTTACCAGGCGGTTGCGGTAAATGCTGTCACACCAATTTCAGACACAGTATTAACTTATATCTTCGGCTAGATGCAACGTCAAGGGTCGTAAACCTCATGACCCTCCTGCAGCCGCGTTTACAAAACTTTTCACTGTTAGGGGTTTTAGAGCAAACACACGTCGTCGGTAATCGAATTTTTCCTCGACTTATTGCGATGCCTTGATCTTAAAAATAGGTGAAGCGACTCATATTATGCAAATTTTTCGCCAGCGATTTAACGTTGTGTTTCCCACTTGCCACCCATCTTAAGTGGCAGCCCTTGGACGATTTTCAGGCAAAGGATCACTTTCCGATTTCCTAGAATTATACCCATTTCTCAGTTAGAAATTTCGCTAATCACATTTTTCAAGCATGTAAAAATGTTTCATGTCCTCAGCGCTTGCGTCAGTAATAAGCGACTATACTACGATTATGTTTAGTATGCTTGGTGATGATATACAAATTGAGATTATGCATGCTTTTACAGCGTTGTAACCGATAATTGTGTATATTAAAAAATTGCTTACCATTAGAGCATCGCCCGCCTTGTTTTCGTTTTTTATTTCGGAGTAGTAAAATCAGAAGTCTGAGGTGCTGGAATGTCCATTGCCTCACCAGTGTTTCAGTAATTCTGGTAATCTTTATGTCGTATCGCTTTTGTTCGTTTACTAGAATCTTTCCCGTTTGGTGTAGTATACGTACATTCCATGGCCCTATCTTTGTTTTGTAGCTGGGTCAGTCAGTGGCAAAAGGTCACGCCATTATTATACAAGTTAAAATAATTAAAGGCGTTTTTATAACTTTATGTTGCTGCTAAGAAAGCTGTAATTGCACAGATCGCAAAGAAGAAACAGCACTGGATTTGCGAAGATGCACTGAAAGTTGTTAAAGACAGAAAAAATTGAAAGCAAATGGACCAAGCGAAGTAAATTACTCAGAAAGATTTGGCCAACTGAATAGATAAGTGCAGTGACTGAGCAGAATTGACAAAAATACATACATTACACATATTTGCGTTCAACTAGCAAAAATGCGTACCAATATCACACTAAAAATCTGTTTATTAATTTCAAGCAACTGTCCGAACAATATACACAAAAAACTTGATAATCCAAGACGAGTCCGGACAAACTAAGTCAGATGTAGAGAAAATAACTGGCATTTGAAAAGTTACCATGAAAGTTTATTTAAGGACAAACGTCTAAGCTAAACAAATATTGCATTTGATACAGTAGGTAAGCAAGAACCGGAAATTCTGCAAGTAGAGATGCGTAACGCAATGGCACATTTCAGGAAAGGCTACCGGTGCGGATGGGATCACATCTGAAACCCTTAAACTGTTGGATGAAAAAGAAGCTGATAGTCTGCTTAAGATCTACAACAAAATCTGACCAGATGACTGGACACACTCCATATTTATCCTGTTACACAAAAAAGGATAATGAAGTGTGAGAACTACAAAACTATCGCTTAGACCTCCGCCGCAAAAAAAAACCAACTAAAGCCATTTCTTTTATGATTCCAAAAGAACAAGCGGGTTTCGTAAAAGGCAGAGGTTCCACATTTAAAACATTTGACAATTCTTAGAAAAATCTAGAGAGTTCTATGTCCCCATGTACCTCAGCTTTGTAGATTATAAAAAGCGTTTAACTTGGTTGAGTGGAATTTGCTTTGGAAAATCCTAATAGAGATGGGAGTTCCACCATATCTTATTGGCCTGGCTTTTGCCCTACATAATCAGGTTTTTTCGACATTCATAATAGATCAGTCTCTGTTGGATAAATTTAAAGTTAATGCCGGTGTAAGGCAAGGGTGCATCCTCTCACCACAGTTCTTTAACATATATGGTAAATATGTTAGAAGGAGAGCTCTTGAAGGTTGGAATGATAGAATCCTAATAGGTGAAAGGAGACTATCTAATCTAAGATATGCAGAAGACACCACTGTAATAGCCAGTAACACCAATGAGCAAAAATAGAACAAGAGAGTCGTAGGGTGGGACTGGAGGTAAATGAATAAAAGACCAAGGTGATCATAAGAACCATTATGAACTGCAAAACAACGGCAAGTAGAAGGTTACCTTCAGTTTTATTTATCTTGACTTGCTTGTAACGAATGGGAACTTCATGGAATAAATAAAACGTAGATCGGAAATTGGGAATGGTAGACGGTACACACAGGCGAGGAATGTCACCAACACGATGGCGGGATGCAGTGAGCCAAGCAATAGGTAATGTAGCCAATGTAAATACCAGGGCTGCTTAAAATCGCCAGAGATGGCGTGACATAGAATTCTCAACAAAGAAATAAACGGGTAAGAAGATCTTTATATATAATAACGTTAAGGAATGGGGGAATAAATATATCTCTTAGGGTTTTAAACTCAGTTATAAGAAACATATAATATGCAGCATAAAATATTTTTAGCAGTTAATAAAATTATGTTTAAAATTTCAATTTCAATTTGTTATTTTTACTTTGTCATATTGTATGAAATATTTAATTACTGATTTTTGTTTTGTTGTTTTTTATTTTACTTTTTATAATTATTTAAAAAGAGGCTACTGTTGGCCAATTAAGATGTAGAAGTCACCAAAACAGGAAGTTATTTTTTGTATTAGTTATATTTTTTACTATCAAGGGTAATCTTCCTCTCAATAAAATGCTGTGTATATAAAAAAATCATTTTTATTTTTATTTTTTTTGTTTATCGGCGTTTGCTACTTGGGTTATTGGCTGAAAAAAAAAAGACATAATTTTTGTTCGATAAAATTTCCACAATGGCAAATATTATATTTGTTAATAATAATAAATGATGAATATTGTTTTTTTCAAACTGTATAGAAAACAGAAAAAAATAACATACGTGAAAAATACAACGCATTGTGTAGCAAAAACCGGAGGTGATTAGAGCTTAATCTACTCGGTCAGAAGTATATTTCCGCCCCTATTGTAGATTGTCGTAGTACTCTGCGTTCATGAAAATCGTTTTCAAGATAGCCAGGACTCACTGGATTATGTTACAGTGGTAGACTAAAGCTGAATTTATAGTTGCAGTAACACAATGTAACTTAACATTGTAGTAGTTGAATAGCTGGATTTTACAAAATAAATTTGTAGAAATGTAAATGGAGCAATTGAAATGGTTTATGTGATGTTAACAATTTGTAATTGAAAGTGTAATTGAAGTGTGAAATACGTATAATTCTAAGCTTTAAGTAAAACAATTTTTTAAATTAATTATGAATTTCAGCATCTGTTATGAATAGAAAATTCTGCAACAAAGGTATTATTTTAAAATATATTTAATTTAAAATAAAAATAAAATTTTAAATTAAACATCAACAATTGATTAGTTTATTTTTTCTTCAAACAACATTCCTTACTCAAACACGTCAATTCAATCTACCGGTTATTCCGGTGTAGAAGAACCTAACTTCTAAACGTATATATAAAACAAGGAAATTAAAAACAACTAATAAAGACACGAAAAATATTATCATAAATTTTGAAGTTTGGACACATCCATTCAATAATTTAAACTTCCTGTTTTTATACTGGGCAATAACACTAACTATAATTAAAGTTTTTGTGTTTTTTTGTAGATCTTTTTATACATCAGTATAAACTGTATTCTAATGCGATATTTTTCGGAGATATTGTTTTAGTGAAGAAGAAAAATAATTTTATGTTTTAATTGTAACCAAAGACTGCTTCCACTCTAGTTTACTTCTTTACTAAAATACAATAGTTGCAATACCACACGATGTGACATATCCATTGTTCATTAGTTTTTCTTTTGCTTCTAAAGATTTCTTGGCTTATCAATTAAACCTAACTATTTAAAAAGCCACGCAAGCCCTATGATGTGACAATCTAAGGGGTCGTTTCAAATCTTTGCATTTGGAAAAGATGCGATTATGCAAATCTTTTTTCGAGGTATTTATTGGCGCTCTCGCAGTAAAAAAAGGCCACAATACCCGAGCGATCCAAACAGTTTGAGTTCATTAAGCTGGAATCCCATCCAAACATGAGACGATGGAGCCTCGAGCCAGTAGTCAGTCCATTTCAGTCGGTCTATACCATTCGTGTTTACTTCTGCTGCGTTTATTTTGTTTTATTATGGAGAAATTTGATCATTTGCTTACTATCATTATCTTAAGCTTTTAATACGCCACTCCTGGCGTAAGTCCCTTTTCTGACTGGCAACTTACATTACAGGTGGACCTACAGTTTCACGTGGATTCCGAAGCACTATGTTACATGATTTTTCACCTAACTCCGGACCAGAAAAGGTTTTAACCCTCACGCTGGCAAGGCGGGTTGGGCAGTCTAGTACATTTAAAAGTTTGTATTGCTGTTGGGTGCGAACCCATGATCTTAAACTAGGCGTTCGGATGCCTAAGCCGCTAAGCCACACTGCCACTGCCCGTACGGACTAAAAACTCTTAACTTAACTAAGAAATCACAAATAAGAATAAGAAGAAAAAGAAGAAAGAAAGAAAAAAAAAACTGCCCAGCTGAGATTGTAAAGCATAATACGATTTCAATTACGGTAAATTGGAGAAATTAATCCGGGCACTAAAAAATCGGAAAGCATCGAGACCCAGGAGTATTAAGCCAGAACGTATCAAAAGCAGCGGTGCTGTACTAACAGAGCGACTATAAGTGTTTATGAACAGCTGTATCAAAAATATGAAGATACCTGATAAGTGGAGGCAATCGCACATCTGCCCAATATACAAAAGGGTAAAAGAATAGACAAAATAACTACATGGGACAGCACTATATCAAGACTATTTGTAAGGGTCATTAATAACAAGACCAGGCTTATAGTTGAAGAAATGTTGTGTGATGAGCAGACGAGATTAAGAGCCAGAACATCGTGTATGGACAACCTATTTACACTGCAACAGATGATAAAGAAGAGACCTATTTGGTTTTCATTGATTTGGAGAAAGCATATGACACTGTACTCAGAGGTAAACTATGGCCTTCCTTGATCTTGACGTGTGGTGTAGCTCTTCTGTAGATATTCTTAATTATGGCGGTATATCTTGAATCCACTCTTGCAATCCTTATACCTTTTAGGATTAACCAAGTCTCAACTGAATCGCAAGCTTTACGCTAGGCGATAAACTAGGTGGATAAGGGCATTATATTCGGTAGTTTTTTCAATTAGATTACGTAGTATGTGGTCGGAATGGCTAAACTCGCTGCGGAATCCTGCTTGCTCCAGTGGCTAATAAAAGTCAAGTTTCTCTGTAACTCGGTTGCAGATGATTTTCGAAAACAGCTTGTATAGGTGTTGTAGCAGAGTAATTGGACGGTAATTTTCGAGGTTGGTAGTGTCTCCCTGTTAAAGAGCACTATCACTTCTGTGTTACACCATTCGGTTGGGATTTTGCTATCTCGGAGGCATTTGTTCATCAGTATTTGGACTGCTTTTTCAACATCGCCTTCGCCCATTTAAACATATAAATTATGATATGGTCTTTTTCCAGACATTTGCCATTTTTTATTTTCTTAAGACCACCTCTTATTTCTTAGAGGGATATTTCCAGTATGTCCTCTGTCCTTGCATTTAGTACATTACATGGTGTTATCGTTTCGTGTCGGGTGTTTTTGACGAGTATCCTATCCCCTTAAGGGTATTACCACTTAGACGTAGTGTGGGCTCAGTAATTTCAATGATACAGAGAGTAATGCCAGCTGAAGCAAAGCTCTTGGTAGGGTCACCCATGCTGGTAAGGTCGACGGTGTGAAATGAAACTAAGATTAACCCATAACGGCAGCGTCTGACCCAGAATGGGCGGCTGCAACCATCGTCTGCACCCAGAGGGTCGGCTGTTATATAAACTTCAACTAACCAACATGCAGGGCAAGCTCGGTATTTTAATTCTGCCAAAAGTCTCCGTATGGAGTACATGTAGAGCACAGAAAATGTATCATAGTCTTAAGATTTGTGGGTTTGTGTCTGCGAAAATGAGGAGAGTAGCTTCTAGGACAACTAACTAAGTCTGGTTCAATTGGTAGTTCTGTTTGGTACCATGTCGTTTAAGAATGTTGGTTATCAACATAAAATTCCTCTCTCTATCGACGGTAAGCTGGAACAACTTTATACCATTTACGCATATTTTTCAGTCAAGATCTTTTTCTATGAGATTACTCTTCTTTTCAAGCTATCTTTACTTGCATAATTTTTGTCTTTTAATATTGATTACGTTGGTGGCCCTGGAGGCCTTTAATGCAGTGGTTCTTCATTGCTTTCTGTATCTAATGCCGTCAGTTAATGACTCATCCACTTTTTTTCCAAGGACTTTGAGGTAATCTTACTTTTTCCGGAAATTCCACCATAAGCTGTTGGACACTTGGATGGATGTCACTATTGGAATGTTATACACAGGACAGGTACTAGTAAACATAAATAACCTAAAGTCATCTAGTTCTTATGTCAGTGACAGGTTAGCTACTTTCATCAATACCTATGTCTAGTAGCTATACTGCTATACCAATGTAAACTTGACATGAGGCAATTGAAAAATTGCCTCAAAGTTGTAATAAGTTACGTACATATTGGGTTAAAAAAACTTGTTGGTTTTGTAGAAAATAAAATAAACAGGTTAAAGCCGGTTTTCTACTAAACGGACAAAACAAAAACAAAATACAAACTCGTGTCGAATAAAACAAAACTGCAACTTTTCGAAAACTTTTTGAAGACTGGCGTGTTTTGCTACAGTTGGAGTTTTGTTTTTCGAGTCCCGTTCGGAAGCGGTAACATCAAAAGAAAAGGTTTTGACGTGTTTTAAAACTCGAGTCTGTTTAGTAAAAACGGTCTGTTGTGTTTTCCATTTTCGCTTACTAGTCTCAATACGAATTTGTACCAAATTAGTAGGTAAGCAAATAACGTACTTTTTTAATAGATAAGAAAAACAAAACTTAAACAAAATGTAGCATGCTTGATGGAAACAAGAGTTTTGGGTTTGTTTCAGTTTTGTTTTTGTTTTTCAGGTTCTAAAAAACACAAACACAACATAAATTTAACTGTCCGTTTAGTAGAAAACCGGCATAAAAGTGACTTGAGGTTCCGATGCTTTTTCTATTACTATTGGAAAAAATTTTGAATCACAAAAGAATTAATGCACAATTAATTAACTAATTAGTAATTCCTTACTGGACAAATAGAAATTAAACATTCCACAAATTTAATTGAGTATCAAAACAACAGGTTATTATCAAGTTTTGATTTAATTAAAATAATAGGGAATTGAATTAGGTTAAATAGAAGAATTTGTATGCAACAAATATTTGGTTTAATTCCGGACTATTTATTTTCACTAATTAACATGTATTTAGTTTGCTCCAGTTTTCATTGCGCTGCTTACGTAGACGTAGAACTGTTGCTTTTGATGTCATCACAAATTTGGATTTGCTTCAGTAAATTTATGAATAACCTAATTTATCTATTATTATTAATAAAAAGCGCTCATGCAAAAATCCAGTTAAAAAGCAATAAAAAAATCATTGTTAATTGAAATTAATAACAATAAAGTTTTCATATGATTTTTTTCATTGTGTTTAAAGTGTGAACAACTATAAAAAATATATGAATTAATATTTTGCAACATATTTTGTAAGCAAATATACAATTAAATTAAATTAAGAGAACCCACAAAGGTAACCAATACGCTTCTCTTAGACTGGTTTCACACTGTGAGGTTCTTACCGCTGCGGTAAATTCACCGTCGCCGTCTTTCAAAGAAGCAAATGGGAATTTACATATTTGGCGAAAATTCACCACAGGAGATTTGCCGCTGACGGTCGCCATGCAGCCGTTCACTGCTTTTTGAATTGACGGTAGTTTTGGATTATTAGCAGCTTGTGTGATCAGTTTGTTATTCAGGTTATCATTTTAAAATTAAATGTGGTAAAGACCCCCACCCGCCTCTATAAGTGTTTACTAGTTGTGTTTTGAAAATTGGCCGGTGTGGTCACCGCACGACTTTCATTTACTAATGTGAGACATATCCGTTAGTTTTGAAAAAAACAAAACTATATTTCAATTATTAACAGCCAATTAGATTGACAGTAATTCCAATAGTGACATATGTCATTTATTATCGATATATAACCATATTTTATTAATTGTCAGCTGATTATAATGACAGTATTTCTGTGCAACTTAATGGGGGAATAATTTTACTAATAATGTAGCTTAGCAATGTCAAAATGTTAAGTTTTGAAAAAATAATAAAAACAAAATTTGTTAATTCTTATGTAATGTTTTTTTCATAAACTTGGCCGAAAAACCTAATTAAGAAATCACTACTTCAGGTTGGAGGATTTTAGGCAAAAGTAACTCGGGCTCTCTAATTTTTGATACAAGCGCATGTGTTGGGAGCAAAGGTATGACCAATATAAGATATGCCTGGTCAATCCGATGACAGCGAGGATCAGGTGGCTATCTTTTAGAATATGCTTATAAATAACCATGCAGGGCACCACTATGCAGACCGCAATGCTACTAGTATGGCCAGGTCCATAATTACCTACTTTTTTCCCTCATTCCTTGTATTCTTCTATATTGTTTTGTTCATTGTCTCATACTCCTTCTTTAACTTGTTCCGTATTCCATTCTTCTTCCATGTGACATCTTTGTTTCGGTGTTTATTGATTTTTTTTATTTTGCACATTTTTTTCATTGTTCTTCTTCAAAACTTGTTCATTTAATGTTTGATGTACAGTAAAATCTTTCCATCTTTTTGTTTTCCACTCACAGTACATATAGCAAATATTTTTTGTCAGAACAGCAGTTAATACACACTGATTGAGGTGGCTGGGGATTCTATACATTAGTACATTCCGCAATTAGTACTTATTTTAAAACAGCAAGTAGTATACACTAACCCCTGTTAGAAGATATAGCGGTGTATACAGCTATTAATACTCCTTTTTCAAAAGAGTAACTAGTAGAGAATGGGTACCTCTATACAACAGCAATTATATTTTTTCAGAATAGAAAGTAGTTCATAGTTTTAGGGGGGGGCGGGGGTTGGGTCTATAAAACAGTACATACAGCAATTATTACTATTTTTAAAACAGCAACCAATACACACTTATAGTTAAGTTTAAAATTCGCAACATGCGTAAAGTGGTGATAGATTACTATCTCTTATTTCGTTTGTAGAAGCGAGACCAGTTTTATGGGATAAAACGTCAGATATTTTTAAAGATTCTTCTGGCGACGTAATAATGAATATGTGAGAACTTATTGTCGGTTCATTTCTATTCGTCACGTTTAACTATTTAAATTCTAACAATGACCAAGCAGCAATAAACTTGTAAAAAGTGAAACTCAGGTAAGCAACTGAGGGTGTCTCAGAGTCATATGGCATCAAGTCACCTTTACTGTTGCCAAATTTTTAAGCTGCCAATTTACAGCCCAGTGTGTACCCGGTCTTAACTTTTATGCACTTTCGGGATACTGCATTCTGCATATAATATTATAACTGATATACGAAAATGCGAATCATTACACGCGTTTAATTTACCAAAGAAAACATCATTCTTATTGTATTTTTCTTAAGCTGTCTATTTTTGGAATACAACAAAAACAAAGACATTACATCAAATTATTCTGCATTAATTCATAATTCTGGTAATATACAAACCATCATTAGGTAACTTCGTTTTAGAATCACGAAACACTTACCATTTAAAAAGATTTTGGCGAAGCACTGACGTAATATAAAACCATATATATTTTTTTATATTTCCTGATATATTAAAAATAAAATATCTCGCTAGCAACAATTAAACCAAAAAAGTACACAGTGACTTTGCTTTTTCGTTACTTTTTTTCAATTCATTGATTATTTTAATTTTTCAAATTTGGCGGAACATCAGTGTTCCACGGAACACCGGTCATGAACCACTGCCTTATGGAAGGAATTGAGTTAAATTATTGCATGCAATACTATAATATATGCAACTAGTTATACCTAGAACTAATGGATATTATCTATGTTCTATGTATTTAGCATATAAACTCTAATTTTATTATATAAAAACAAAAATTGGTAGTTTACATTTAAATAAAAACTGTATAGATTTTTGTGAGGACTTAAATTTTCCTGAGAAAGTTTTCAAACTTTCAAGCAGTTTGGAAATTATTTAAAAAAAACTGAAAATCTTAATTTTCTGAAAAGTTAAATTTCTCTATAATTATAAATAATACAAAAAAGTTTTAAATGAAATTTACTTAATTCAATGAAGAAAACTTAAAACTGCTGTCAAAATAAAATTTGAGGCGACGGTTTCCAAGATATTAATAGAAATTTTCTTATTTTAAATGGACGCCATATTTAAATATTACATGATTAAAAAGCCCTTTTTTTCTCTTTTCAACGATGTATAGAAACTTATGCCAGAATATAAAATTATGAGAAATAATAATTGTTTTAATTTTAAATTAAGTAGACCGAATAACAGTAAAACAAAATTTATCATTACACCACAAACTGTCATATTGTGTTAGAAAAATCGTTTTAACTACTTTTATTATTATTGGTATCCATAAACGAATATTCTTTTCAGACTAATAACAGATCAATGTATTTTAATGGATTAAAAAGTCCCAGAGATGGTCCAACAAGTTTGATAAACAAAACTGCTGGTTTAGCCTTCAAGAAGACTCTTGTTAGACTGATAATTTATTTGCTAAAATTCGTAAGAACATTGAAATTTAAACAAATAAAAATGATATTTAAAGCCTATATCAAATGCAACAGTTTTTCTTAGTATATTTTGTTAAAAATGTATTAAATTTACGGAATGCATTTATTATTTTTCTTTAATTTAGATGCAAACTCCGTTGTGCCAGTCCCAAACCTAGGACCCTACTAAGAAGTAATAAAGAAGGAGGGACTGGGGGTAATACCTTATTAAAAAAAACCTGTAGCTACGGCTATTAGCATTTTGTAAGAGACACTTGTTCAAAGGTACGGAGTAAGGCCTCAACCGTGGAATGGAAGAGAAAAGGAAGTTCAAAACGATGGTTTCGAGAGAGGGGGCGGAGCTGCTTTTAGGAATTGTTGGGGTAGTAGCCCCGACATAAAATTTTATTTACCTATCCAATACACCTACAGCCCACAGCCCAAATCAAGCATTGGCCCCCACCAGCCTTTGCCTCCAATCTGTTTGGACTTCTGAAGCCGACTTCAATGGGCTTGGCTCTTATCAGTATCGTTCCCTATTTCATTTAGCCAACTATTTCTTGGTTTAATTTGACAAAAAATTCTGGTCCTCCAGAATAGTGGTTGAGGTGTTGGTCCAGCTTTTCGGCACTCGAAGAAAAAAAACATGCTTAAAAGCCCAATAAGAAACCTAGAAATATGGACAGATGTACAAATAAGACTCCAAAAAAATGTATTGTGAATATTGAAATTTAGAATTTACAGGTATCAATAATTAAATTATAAAGAATTATAGAGGAGTCGCAAGAATTTGGACATTGTGTGTCTTACTGAAATGACGAAAAAGGTAATGGTATAGATCGAATCCAATAAAAGCGGAAGATGCAAGTTGAAATTGTTACAAAAGTAGGGATGACTGGCTCCACAGCAAGAAAGTATAATAAACGCTAACAGACTTTAGACTAAATGATCTGTTAGATGAAGATAGGTGCAAAGAAAATGCAAATAACAAAAAATCTAGGAGTTGTTGAAATAAAACTGAAAGAAATAGGTATGGAGGTATCAGAAAATCAGACAAGGCGTAAAAAAGAAAAAAAGCCTATAATAACTGGTTAATAAAAAGATCATATGTAAGAAGACGAAAATGCGAAGACAAAAACAGAAAAGTAAGCTATAAAAAAATATCTGGAGATTTATGTGTATTTTTTTCTGCAGAAGTTTGGCGTCTCCAATTTCCTTATTCCTTTATTATAGCATTCCTCTTTCTTGCAATGCCCGACTTATTTTATCTCTCCAACTTTTCTTAGCCCGCTCCCTTCTTTTTCTTTATAGTGTTATCCATTTTAAGTTTTTCCGTTGCCATATGTTTTCTAGCATCCTCTTTGTATACCTAAACCATATAAGTTGTCTTTTATCCACATCTTTTTCATGCACATTATTTATCTTATTCTTTTCTTTTTGACTGCTTATACAACTTTTTATCAAACAATTCGAGCCTAGCTGTAGAATATGCTTCGTTCTTACCATTTACCTTACGTCATCCTCAACTTTGGTTATAACTAGCTAGTCATCGATAATATATAAACCAAAAAAGTTTCGACTTTTACTTTAAGTCCCTTATTTTTACATTTTCTTGTCTACCCTGGCAGAGATTTGTCCAAATATAATTTAAGAGCACAACAGTAAGAAAAATAAAAAAGAAACAGTAAATGTGATTAAAAACAAGACATTGATAAAGCAGACTACAATAAATATTTTATAAAACAAAAATGACACCTAAAACGTGGTGTTGATATATTTAACCATTTTTGACTTCTTTGGGAAATGGTTGTACCTTGTATCTCAACATCTTGTATACTTTTTATATACTTTATTTACATTGAAAACTTTAACTTTAGGAATCTGCCAATAAATATCTAAAAATATTCAAGCATAGGCGAGAACTAGACTATGGTGCACCACAGCTCTTTAACAAGGCAAAAGATTGAAAATCAGGTATTTCAACAGGTTGGAGAAAATTAACTAACCTTCGATTTGATGATATTTTGGCGTAGTAATGGTGTAGTTAAAAGTAAAAAAGACAATAAGAAGGCTTTCTAATCTTTACACACGCTGATGAAACCTTGACTTTAGGAGAAAGCGATTGATAAAATATCTGTGTGTTTGAAACAGAAATTTGGCAAGAAGTACCAAGAACATTGCGAGGTATTTTTGGCCAAATTCAAACGAGCTGATTAAACATCAAAAGAAATATAAGTTACTGTTAATGGAATGGTAGATGGTGCATCAAAACGCTGATTACAACTAATAAACAAAAGCATCGTATAACATACAAGAAGTCGCAGCTTGTGTATGAACATGCGAAAGATTAAGTGACGTTGCATGTAACCTGCTACATCAAACTAAAAAATAAATTCCTACCTAAGCACCACAGTAAACAAGCGGTATGATCCAAATATGAAAAAAAAGACAGGAAAACTTTTATCAAGCTGATTTTTTTTTGTTAGACTGAAAATGAGCCTAAGATAACACGTAAAAATATTAAAAAATACACCTTTTGAAAGTACCTGTCCCGCTGTGAGTGTTGGGCAGGTAAAGTCACGAAGTACTCACACGATTAGCCATAAGTAAAAAAGTTGTTGGCAGTGGCAAGAGAACTTGCTAACCAGGCCACATCATGCGGCGGTAATATTACTTGATGTTTAAGCCACTTACAGAATAGAAGGAAAAAATTCACGAAAAAGATCAGTCGGTACGCGACAAAACTACTGGCTGAAAGACTTGGGCAGCTGGTTCGGCCCACCAACTTTCGGGCTGCAATTTTTAAGATAAAAATCTTCCTGAATCTCCAAACTCCGAACGAAAAGGACACAGAAGAAGAATAAAAAATAACGTAGCTGACTTTTTAGATTTAAAAGTTCTGACACTTGCACAATTTAAACTGCAAAAAGTAAAGTCACTAATTAGCAACTAGAGCCGGGGAGACTTAAAACGCGCATTGCATTAGAACGTGCTATTAAAATAAAGCAAAATCCGCTTGATAACTTTATTTCTACTCAAATTAAGCAGCAATTACTTTTACATATTTAATAAACTTCTTTGAAACCTTGTGGAATAAATTTTGTGTAAGTAAATAATATAATTTTGTATGAGTATAAAATAAGTCGCCACAAATCCTTCAGGAAGTAATAAGAAAGATCACAAAACTTCAATGAAAGAAAATATTCTCGCATATTACTTTGAATAGTTATGGAATTGTTAAAGCGATATTTGCTGTGTCTTCAACAAGGTTTGCTGAATAAGGGATTCAACAACACCAACACTGCTGCGATTTATTATCACTCTTTTTTTACTCACTTTTTCGAACTTTATGAAACCAAACTTTTTATTTACATAAAAAAATATACAAATTATGCAAATTGAAAACATCACCTGTAAAAATTGAGATAAATAATTGTAATAGTTTTTTCTTATATAACAGAGTACATTATGTTGTGACGCAAGAAAAATGTCCTTTACGTACATCGCCTACTCAAACTTAAAAGTGTTGACTGAGACATTTTTATGTTCTGTAATATAATATATTACATTATTCGTTTAATGGAGGGTACCATCTTCTTTTTGATATTGTTATATAAGGGTTTTCATTGTACATTAATTGGGACAAAAAGAGAAAATTTATATGAAAGGATAATTGCAATAATTTGAAACCCTACACTTATTTATTTAATAATGAAAGTGTTTTTTATTAATTCTAATATACATTGCATAAACATTTTACATAATTGCAATTAACAATCTCTAAAACTTTAACGACATAACAAAGCATTAGCAGTTTTTAAATTTTTGTTATGTCAATATTTAAAAATTTTCTCCATCCCACATAAATGTGAAAGAAATCGATGCGGTGAGATTTCCACAATTTTCTATAAAATTTTATCTTACATTTTTCAATAAAATTGACAAAATTTTTAAAAGTAACATAAAAACTGCATAAAATAACGAAGTTTTAAATTATTATTAGTTATAGCATAGCCTCTCCTAACCAAGACCGACTCTCGCCTTCACTTAGGCTATCCTTGGTCAGCAGACCAACACCCCCCAAAATGCGGTGAAAATTCGTGTAAAAGAAGGTCTGGGCGAACGAGAGCGGCCTGAATCGTCCTCCCAAAATTAGGTTAGACTTGAGGCAAACAATCTTACTCCAAAAAAATAACAATATTACAAAAAATCAAGAAGAAATAACCGGACCCAAACTACGAAGACGACCTGGCGAATAAAGGAAAAATATTTAAAGATATATACATGAAATGTAAAATCACTATTTAGATCGGAAACACTACACTCTCTGCTAATTAAGGAAATGAGATGGATTGGAACCAATATAATAGAAAAACAAAAGCATACAGTATATTATAGCGGGCACCAATGCCTGTACATGTTTTTATTATAAGCAAAAAAAAACATCTTATTACTGATTTCAGAGCAATCTCACCACACCATCAGAATTAAAAACAGATTCTTCAATTATAGCGTTATTAACGTAAACGATTCTTTGAAAGAGAATATAAAAACTGGAAGGAACCTACCAGAGATATCCCAGAAATGATATAAAAATTATCATAGAAGTCCCGAATGCAAAGGTTGGGCAACACCTACCAACGATAGGTAAACACAGCCAGCCTGAGGAGTCCAACGGCAACGGAACAAGATTGATCACCTAGCAACATCGCTTAACATGATAATTACAAGTTGTTTGAACATAAAACATTCATAAAGGCACTTGTACGTCCCAGGATAAGAAAACTGTAAACACCCCTCTCTAATGGATGTAAAAAGAAAATGAGGGCAAATATAGATTCCGACCACATTTTGGTAGAGGTAAAACTACAAGCAAGAATTTTAAATGCAAAGAAAACTGGGGTCTAGGACAGTTCGGCGCGGCCGATTTGGTGCGGCCAGTTAGGCGCGGCCGTTTTGGCGCAGAGACGTTTTGGCGCAGAGAGGGTTTGGCGCGGGCCAGTTTGGCGCGGGCCAGTTTGGCGCGAGTGATTTCGAAGCACAAATTTGTCCAAGTACACTACAACTTTTTATATATTTACTCATCAGGAATTTTTTTCTCTTTATGAAGAAAAGCACGAAATTTTGGCAATATTAAAAGTTTAACAAATATTTAATATTTAATGTGGATTAGAACTTAATCAAAAATATGATTAAGATTTTTTATCAAAAGTTTAAAATATTTTTTCTATTAAAATCAACTGTTCAGTCCATCTAACAAAATACGGTCAATATTCTACGAAGTAGGAGTAAAAAACATGTGAAAAGGGTATGCATGAGTTTCGGAATCACTGCCATTTTGAATC
>JARJDX010023639.1:0-23212 GCA_030264735.1 Gymnusa sp. GC000175 | reverse complement strand
TGAGTAGATAGTAATTAACTGAAAGGTATAGGGAAAGGTCAATGGAAGCGATGAAAGGTGACATAACAAAGGTCAATAAAATTGATGAATTGTTTGAATTATATTGCTTTGAGCCGTTTAATTTATATCTCAATTTTTTACGATGGCAGATGTTTAGATCTTTGGATACATTAGTTTACACCTACCTTTGGACGTTTAGACACATAAGTAAATAGTAATGATTTATATCAGCACATTGATGTGAGAAATAGTATGATTTACGCGATAAATGCTAGGGAATTATTCTTTGATCACATTTTGTAATAATTGCATTCTTTGGAAAATATTCCAATAATTCATGACTTTATAAGGTGCGTTATGATTGTTTCCCCCAGGGATAACTTAAAATAAGAACCAATCATTGTTGCATCCTGTTATTTATGTCCCTTTTAACACCATGAATTTAATGTCTTTAAATTATTGACCATAATAATTTTCCAAAAAGTATCAACTCAAAAGAAAAAAAAAACACTAAAATAGCGGTGTTTTCTTGAAGCATGGGCGATTGTGTTGCCCATTACTGCGAAAAAATCTGCGTGAGATGATGATTGTATGTAAAAGTATAAAAATATATATTATGCCTTTACTTTTGTTGAAATTTTTATACAAATTATATTACTGAACTCCAACAGATGGCTTCATTTGCAAACGGCTGGGAAAAATAATTTAAATATTATTTACAGTTCACTTGAAGAAAAAAATGTTTACTTCTTTATTTAAAATTTTAAACATTTGGTATTCTCAAATTATAGCTTGCAAAGCTAACTAACTAAATAGTTAATTATGCAACACCTTTTATAAATGCAACTTTAGTCACAAGTTTTATGTTGAGCACGAGCAACGCGAAACGGAGCGTGTTTAATAAACAAGTGTCTAGAGAAGTTTTTAAAACGTGTTACATTTTATAATTTTTTAAAACTTCTCTAAACATTTCTTTTCGCTTCGCTCGTGCCTAACAAAAAAACTCGTCTGAAGAGGCGTTTATAAAACTTGTTGGGCACGAGTAACGCGAAACGGAGCTAGTGTTTATGAAAAACAAGTGTCTAGAGAAGTTTTTAAAACGCGTTACATTCTATAATTTTTTAAAACTTCTTTAGAAACTCCTCTTCGCTTCGCTCTTGACTAACAAAAAACTCGTCTGAAGAGGCGTTTATAAAACTTGTTGGGCACGAGCAATGCGAAACGGAGCTAGTGTTTAATAAACAAGTGTCTAGAAAAGTTTTTAAAACGTGTTACATTCTATAATTTTTTAAAACTTCTCTAGACACTTCTCTTTGCTTCGCTCGCGCTTAACAAAAAACTCGTCTGAAGGAGCGTTTATATAACTTGTTGCATAATATATTTTTAAATCCTTCGAAAGAATTATTTATGAAAAAAATAGTAGTGTTCTTCTACATTTATAATTATTTTACTTTCATTTATAAAGTCGAAATCGAGATTTCCGTTTTGAAAATTTAATTAAAAAATTAAATACAGTTCAGGCAGTTCAACTGATGATCCTGAAAATTTATATTTGAACATATTAAACATTTTAAAAATATGTGCAGTCAAATCCCAATAGAAGACTACCAAACTGTCAGGCAGATGAAAAATAATACCATCATCATAGAAACAAACGATTTTACAAAAACAGTGGGAAATCTAAGAGGTGAAAAGGCGTAAGGACCGTACACTATAACAAACGAACTGTTGAAATAAGGTGGAACTGAGCTAGGGTCAGAAATCACTGCACTTCTTCAATAAATCTTCGACAATCAGGCACTTCCTAAAGCGTAACTGTCTATACACAAAAAAGGCGACAAGAAACACCCAAAAACTATCGAGGAATCACTCTTCTCGAAGAATGAGATTCCGAAAAAATAGATCCACCACCGACGCCATATGTGTCTTTCAACAAAAACAATAAAGTGTACTACTCCGGCTTTTATGTGTTTCGTTAATCTCTCCAAGGCGTTCGACAACCGGAAGCTTAAAGACGTAATAACAATCTTCACTGAAAATAATGTGTCAAGACAGCTAATTAATTTGATACATCACCTACATCAAGACACAACAAAAAAAATAAAAACGGGGGTTAATATAACAGGAGAAATTTCAACAACAAGCGGACAACATCAGGTGGACTCACTAAGCCTTAAGCTTTTCAACATCATAATGGATAAAATCATTAAGACTGTCATATCTAAGAACGGATACAAAATGGGGCAAAATAAAGTGAAGGTGACCTGCTATGCCAATGATTGATTGCCAATAACAAAGACGATGTCTAAAGACCTTTATTCCAGTTTATAACAACAACAAAAAGTGTCAATAAGGAAGTATCTAAGGAGAAAACAAAATTCCTGATATTATTAAGGTGAAAATTGGAATTAAAAGGCCGCGTCGTCGAACAAGTGATGACTTATAAATATCTGGGTGTTGCTAATACACGAGACATGATCAGAGAGGTACTGAGACAATCGAGCAAAGGCGCCAAAGCATCACACTGCCTACCGAACGTCATCTGGCGGAACAAAAATATGTCGGTAAAGATAAGAGCACGCGAGGAAACTACAGCAAAACAAAATAAAGGCTCAGAACACTAGAGATGAGAGAGTAAAGAATGGTAGCAAGTAAAACACTCCATGACAGAATACCCAGCCGAGAAATTAGAAACAAATGTGACATATAGCAGGGGTGGCCAACAAGTCGACCGGTCGATCGCGAAGTTAATTTTGGTCGATCTCTTAGTCGACAAGACATCAGCCGTCGGGTTACGAGTGAAACAAATTAATCAAGACCTAATGTGTTTCACTTGTTATCGAACCCCAGTTTTAATTCCCCAGGACGTAAGTATTTTGGTTTGTTAATAATTATGATTTTCTCACCCCACTTAGACATAGGCGCATGACAATCGCGGCACATTTTTACGATAAAAAGTAGATCTTATGTACACAAAAGTTGGCCACCTCTGACTTACGGGGCATAATCAAATTCAGGAAGACTAGAAAAAAATGGAGGTGTGAACACCACACGACTATCATTTAAAAATTTAAAACTTATCCGATACTTTTAATAGAAACTTAACTATATTTTATTATTTATCAACCAATTAGGTTGGTAGTATATCTCTGCAAGTTCATATTGTTGTGTAATGTACGTTGGCAATAATTCCGACATTGACATCCGTCACTATTTTGTGTGTGTGGCGTGTGGGTGGTGTACCGTTTTGTGGGCGTATAATAAAGTAAAATCTGATGTGGCCAACCTAATTTTATTATACATTAAGAATTTGTAGGTTAAATCCCAGGAGGACTACAGACATACGGGACAAAAGGAAAATGCTACATTCTACCAAAACTTAGAAAGTGGTAGCCAAGTAGGTAAAGGCAGTTATTAAGAAGTTGCTTACTGAATACTGAATTTAAAGAAGGTGAATAGACGACAAAGTTTAAGCTGAAGCTAAACGAGAAGAAGTTTATGGTAAGAAGAGTAGCAATTGGACATACATGGCCTTCGCTTTAAGAAGTATTTAAAAAGTGTACCGCAGGGGGTTGTTTTTTACAACTTAGTTATTATCTTTCACTGACCTCGGTATTGATTAACTAACAATTGCACTTCAAAAACGATCAAAAAGCTTTGGGACAGTGAAAATAATGGGTACAACTTAATTTCAAAACTTAGTTTTTTCTTATATATTTTTTGTTTTCCTTTAAATCGTGAATTCATAGTTTATCATAAACATAATCTGTGCCACATTACATTTTGATAAAGTTTTCTATATTATTAACTTATAATCACCATGTATAATATACTTTAGCCTCTATCATATTAAATTTTGATTAAATATTACGTAAATAAATAATATTTGCGTTATTTTACTAATTAGAAAACTTAATTAACTTGAATTCGCACAAAATATTTGTAGTTAATTAAATATTCCAATATTTCAGCTAATAATATACCAATTTGCAATTGAATAAATTTGTTTAAAAATAATAATAAATGAGTAAGAGGTAGGGCTCCCTATAAATATTGATGAAAATAACATTGTGAGTGTAATTTAAAATTTGAAGAGGAAAGATTTACATCATGGTAATGTTATATAATGGGGCGTCATTTAATAAAATTTATGCACTATTACTTGCAATGATAATTATTATTTATCTTTAATGAACATTCTTCGTTATGCAACATGATAACATCTATAATCGATATACATTGCAATTGCAAAGCGTGCCTAACGTGACTCGAATTGTTTCGAAATTATATTTACATATCATTCGCGTTTTTTTTTTTTCGTAGATCATGTGAGTGCATTGAAATATCGAGAGAGGGTTGCTTTGTCATGTGTGCAGGTGATTTATTTAATGTTTGCGTATTTTATTTATCGCAATTAAATGTCAGTTTTATTTAAGCGCCCAATAACCTTCATTTTTGCACCCACATACAGCACTTTATCTCTCTAATTGTTTTGCAATTTAACTTTCACGATATATTGTTCTTGATAATTATTACTAATTACTATTATTATTAAATTATAACTGATTGTATTTACAACTATTGGCTAAAAAATGATAGATAATTTCTTATTGTGATAGATATATGCCCGCTTTTATGTATAAAGCGTAGTTAATTAACGATATGAATAAGTTAACATGTGACATTGCTAATGTCGCATCTTAACTCATTCATATTGTTAGCTAACTAATCTTTATAGAACTATATATAGTCTTTTTCTGTATTTATTGCACTAAATAAATTAATACGTTGTCTGCCATTTACGAGATAACTCGTAGTAAGCAAACTGGCCTAGGAAGCCGAAAAATACTGCGTTTAATGCGAGTACAAGAATCGTTGGTTTCAGAAAAGAGAATATAAAAACAAAAAATTGGTACAAGGTAATTAAAACATTTTATTTTTTTCCTAAACACCGTTTCACACTTAGTGCTGGCCGGGCAATAATACCCCGTTTCTCGTCGTATTTTTAAAAACGTGCAAATTAGAAATACAAAGTACGTCTTGCTTATCCCTTCATTTACATACCACAACTGGACCATTTTCTCGTCAAAAAACTGTTAATTTTCGATTTTAAATCTCCTATTCTGTTGCTATGTAGGCTTAAACATATAAACGTTTTTCAAGCAGTTAATAATTTTGTAAGAAAAACAGAATTATAAGAATGTTCCATAAATTGTACGAACTCCTTATCTATGTCTCTATATGCCTAAGCCGGTGTCCTTGTCTGTTTTCGATGCGCCCCTGTACCAAATTGGAGCTAGTCTTTAAAGAGCTAGAAGTTTCTGTACCTTTACTTGCTTAGTTTTGGTGCACTTTTTACCAATATTCTAACCCAGGCATGTCAAACTCATTTTATATAATTTATAATATATAATTTAATAAAAATAAATGTTATTCCTTAAATAAAATGTGATTTGAAGCATTTATTCATAAGAAAAGACAATGAGAGAATTTTTTAAAAAGCCTCGCGGGGCAGCAGATTTTCCGTTGTTGGGCCACAATTGGCCGCCAGTTTTGCATACCTGTTCTAACCTAATAACAAATAGTTGATTCAATAAAAAAATTCAAAAAATTATTTTTAAGTTTGCAAGCCCAATGAATTTTTCTTATAAAACAGTTGGTAACCCGATTTTATATAAATATAAAGGAAAAAAGTTGGTAAGTCTGGTATGCTTTTAAACCGAAAAAACTTACAAAGTTTAGTGGTAACCTTTTTCTTAAATAAAAAATTTTTTGTGTGAAAAAGTTGGCAACCCTAATGTATTTTTTTTCTAAAACAGTTGGTAACCCATTTTTTATATAAAGGAAAAAAGTTGGTAAGCCTAGAATATTTTTAAACTGAAAAACCTTACAAAATTTAAATTCATTGAGGCTTAGGAAGAAGAAATATTAATTAATTTTTTAAGTTGGCAAACCTAGTGTGATTTTTTCATGAAAAAGGTAAATCTTAAAATATTAAAAAGTTTAAATAAAATAAGGTGGTAACCCTAATTCAGTTTGGTGGGTTTACCCGATTTGTAGGACAGTGATGTTTATAATAAAACTATGTTTTAACCCTAATCCAGCAGTCGGCAACGTGTTTATGCACGGGTGCCACACTTCATAAAAAATTAAAGAAAAAAGCTTATTCATTTGCGTGCAACAAAGTACCATGTAAGGGGGTACAAATAGAAAATAAAAATTATGAATCATCAATTAGAGCCAAAATCAAGCAAATCATTCGCATATGTTACCATTACAACATTTTTTGTAATTTTTGCATGCCACTCAATACTCTGATGCGTGCCACTCGGTGGCACGCGTGCCGTAGTTTTCCGATCACTGCCCTAATCTATTGCGATAAAAACTAATAAAATTGTAATAGACTTGTTGATTAAAAAATGGAAAAGAAAATAAAAAGCGTCCATGGTGCTATTGTTAGTTTGGAAAGAATATTTTCCAGATGTGTGTTCCAAGTGAGTTTCTTATCCAGTATAATACCGAGATATTTTACCAGCTCGGATGGCACATTTTTCTGCCCCTTTACTTTTAGAGCCATTATAGTAAGCTTCCTGCGATTGTTAAAGAGCACCACACCACAACGTATTTTCTGAGTTTCATTTATTTTCTGGTAAATTTTTTACCTGTCAGCCTTCTACTTTTTCTGTTATCCTCTGTTAAGTTGTGTAGTTCATATACAGGGTAGATATTTTACCAGCTAGGATGGCACAAATTCCTGCCCTTGCAAAAAGTCTGCAAAGGGTCAAATATCTCGAGAAATACACTTCCAATTAAAAAACAAAATCATACGTTTTAATATTTAAAAAAAATCTATTTAATTAATCTTAAGTAAAACGTACCCTTTCTGGGTGAAAAGTGGGAAAACTTTTTAATTTTAAATCGAAACCCCCATTTATTATTGCGGATTTCCGTTTTACTGTGAAAAAATACATAACTTTTACTTGAAAATTTTTTTGTTAATCATATTAGGTGGAGCTGTATTCGCAGAATCAAATTATCGCAAGATTAATTTATTTGCGATTACAGCGCCACCTACAATAATTACGAAAAAATTTTACTTAAAAAACTTATGTGCTATTTTCTGCACAATCCGAAAAAGTGGAGGTTTTAAATTTAAAATACATAAAGTTTCCCCACTTGGGGTGAAGTGAGAAGCACTTCAAATTGTCAAGGGGGAATCCCCACTTTTTATTGCAGATTCCGATTGTGCGGAAAAAATATATTAATTTTACTTTACTTAAATTAAAACCACCATTTTCTATTGCGGAGTCACGTTCTACTGTGAAAAATACATAACTTTTACTTTAAACCTTTTTTTGTAATCAAATTAGGTGGCGCTGTATGTAGGAAAAAATTATCGCAAGATTTGATTTATTTGCGATTACAGCGCCACCTACAATGATTACAAAAAAATTTTACTTGAGAAATTTATGTGCTTTTTTCTGCGCAAACCGAATCTGCAATAAAAAGTAGAGGTTTTCATTTTAAAATAAATAAAGTCTCCCCCCCCTTGAGGTGGGGTGAGAAGCACATTTTCAAGGGGGAATCCCCACATTTTATTGCAGATTCCGATTGTGCTAAAAAAATATATTAATTTTACTAGTAATTTTTTTTGTAATCATTGAAGTTGGCACTCTAATCACCAAAAAAACAAACCTTGCGATAATTTTTTCCTGCGATTATATCGCCACCAAATTTGATAAAAAAAGTGTTTCAAGTAAAAGTTATGTATTTTTTACCGTCAAACCTGAACCTGCAATAAAAAATGGGGGATCCTATTTAAAATTTCAAACAGCGTCCCACTTCCCACTTCCCACCTTATGGGTAGAAAAGGTTGGAAGTGGGGCACTTTACTTGGGCATAATTAAACAGATTTTTTTTAAATAATATACACGTGCATTTCGTTTTTTAAATTGGAAGTGTATTTATTAAGACATTTATCCACCCTGTCTAGCAGTCGGCGGCTTTACTGCCTGAAAATTAAGTTTTAAGAAGGACACTTTAACTTTCCTGCATAACTATCATCAGGTTTATTGATAAGCCCGATACCCTTTGAGTGGTTTTTTTTTTATTTGTTTTTTCGGATTTCTAATATTTTTGTTAGTTTTCAAGAAAAATCAAATCTTTTACGCTTTTTTCTTTACGATCTTAAAGATAATGAACAGAAGTATCTTAAGACATATTATTTGTTAGTGCAAGTTAAAAATTAAAGCTTTGCCAGGTCTTCAAAGTTGGTCTTCATTAATTTGTTTAAAACTCGTTTTTCTCACCCTGAATTATTTTTTTTAATTATACGACCAAAAAAAATCCCAACATAGGTATAAAGATAAAACTATGCTTAAGTATTGTCCTCCTAAGAACTAAAATCGACGTGTTCGACGTCACTGAGAAAACGGCCGGTCAAATTTTAGATGGAACATCCTGTATATAAGGCACATTTTAATTTTTTTTACAGAATTTATTTCACTAAAAATGTTTTATACTTAAATACACATTATTCTTATTCTTCTGTTTTACATTAAATTTTTACTAAAACATTCATCTGCAGTAATCATTGTGCTGTGCTTCAGCATTAAATATTACTTCTATAATCTATACTACACAACCACCTACAAAAAAAAAATTTTTAATTGCTACGGAATTAATAATTACTAATTTTAATGCTTAAAATACAATAGTATGAAGACATTCTATGTATATTCATAGAAAAAAGCCTGGCTTTAGACCTTAGTCTGTGTTCGTGGGGTTATCAATATTCAACTTCTCCTACATAAATCACATTAGTGCTGTGCTTGTCGGCAGATTAGTAATACTATACAGGAGTTGTTTTATCTGATCTGCGCAAAGTTTTAGCAAGTCAAAACAAAGAAGCAGGCAAAACAACGGACTTGCTAATACGAGTAATACAAGCCAGCAGTTAATGAACGTTCTTCTGAAAATTATTACTTTCATTTCAGATTTATTATTGGTAGGTACGTTTCTCTTCGACCTTAGTAAATAAAAATCACAAAAAAGGATCACGAAGAAATAAATTATAAGTCATCACTTTAAATAGATTTCCAGCTGGTATCTATTAAACATAACGAAAAATAACCTCACACCTGATTTTTAGAAGTCATACAAATCACTAAATAATTCCCAGTTTCTTAACTATGTGATGACCTTTGATTCCACTTAGTCTAGTTCACTTGAAAGCAACTGCACCTACATCTTATAGCTACCGCTAAAATAACATTAATCTGTCCTCACAAGCTACTATCTAAATAAGAGCTGCTTTAATAAACACATTTACTGGAAGCTATCAGGGGAACGTAAAGAACATTATAATACAAAGTGAACACAAGGCATGAACTAATAAAATTATTCCAAAATAGACACAAACTAACAAAACACAATTTGAATTATACACATGAATGTAATTCAAAGTTTAAATTTACCTTGAAGCTACACTCATGTGAGTCTTTGAAATTGTAATAAAACCCACAACTATTAGTATGTGTGATGTAAGCTAATCCAGAAAATATAATAAATTTGTAGCACTAAAATAAAATCTCCATTCACTTAAAAATTAATTAAATAAATTATTTTAACTGCAAATAATTTAAATTCCGCTTTATTAAATAAGTTTCGCTTTAGAAATTCTTACAGTTCGCAAATACTTTTCTTTATAATGCAAAATAAAAGTAAAACAGAAATAAATTAGACTCAAAATAATGATATTTTTGAACGCCTCTTTTTCCACACCATAAAAACAGTATACATATGGGCGATTCAAGCCAAGCGAAACGCTACCTAGTGGAGAACTTTGAACCAGAGCTAAATACGTTGGTTCATGTCTATGCTCTATGGACTTTGTGATAAATAGCGGTGATACAAACCACCGTTTCTCTATTTAGAGCGTAAAATCCGGCCATAATCATGACGGAAAAAATTAATTTGAATTGCCTATAAGCAACTAAGGTTGTCAAAAGTATGGCGCTTTTTAATTGTGGAATCTCTCTCTCTCTCTCTCCTTCTCTTGGTCGTAAATTTTCATTACTATTCAACTATATTCAGCTTTCGGCCCCTATGTTTAGCAACCCTGCTAGACTTATGGTATGTAGTGTTCGTTAATTCTTTTTTCCAATCTGAACACCTTTTTTAACACAGTCCTTGTACCCTCTATTTTTCTTTCCCTAACCCGTTAGTCTTTCAAAGTTTTTATTTTCTCTCGTCAAAACATGTCCAAGGCATCTTAAAATTCGTGTACTATTTGTATTACTGAATGGACACATTTGTTTTTTGGTACTCTAGGAACTTGAAGAATTTGCCTCCAGCACCACATTTTAACAGGCATCGAGTTTCTTATCGTTTACTTTAAGGGTCCATATTTCTACATAGTATAGTACATGGAGAATATCCGAGTTTTTTCATTATTTTGTGTTTACTGTAACGATGTTATATGTCCATGTAATTTGTAGTTCGCTTATTGTTTTCTTTGCCATCTCGCACCTACATCGCACTTCTAACTATCTTGTTTGTTAGTACTGTTTTCTAAATAAGTGCCATGCTTTCTTTTAATTATCTTCTTTAATTATAATATATTCACTTATTGGTGATACCTCTTATTCGACAGCTTGAACCTAATATACCACTCTATAAATTTAATCAACTCTCATAAGATTTTAAGGTTTATAATCAAATATTAGGTAAGGTTAGGTTTTTTTCATAGTTCTGTTGTTTAAATTTGATGTTTAGTTGACATCTGTCGTTAATATAAGTAAGTATTAGTAAGGGTTAAAGTTAAATATGCGACTCCAAAGCCATTTGTCACATTATAATAAATAAAACAACCACAAAGAAGATGGACGCGGAGAAGCCCAAATAACAAGCAGAAAAATGAAATATATTACGTTATTACGAATAGAAAAGACATCTGCTAAGTCGTGACAGTACCAAACCGGTTCCATATCAATGGTGAACACAGACTAAGCCGAGCAAACATAGAAATAATAGGAAATAGAACAGCTTAGAATAAATGGGTATACGAGCAGATAAACTATCGGAATACATTAAAAACAGCAGAAATAAAGAAGGAAGGAAAACAGAAAAAAGGAAAACTATCAAAAAAAGAACGAGGGCGCCTGGGCCACACAACAGACGTGAAACTTCTGGAATATTTCTTGTGCGTCGCATACTGCAAAACTTTGTTTTTTACTTTCTGCTTACTTCAGCTTCACCATTGCGTGGTGCGCTCTAGCAATTCACTGTCAACGTACGGTGCAATGGGGGGCGCTTGCCACAGAGCCACAGTTGCGTGGCGCGTTTAGGCAATTCACTCATGTTGGATAGGTAAAGGGTCGGAGAAAGGAAAGAAAAGAGAGATCAACACATCCGTTACATCTTGTTAGAATTAATTATTTTTTATAGTCATCTGTTTTTTGTTTAGTAAATTAGTAGGCTTTTATTATATAAAAAAAGATTGTTCTGTCAGTTAGTTGAAAAAAAGTTATTAAATTTTCAACGTAGTTATATTTTCCCCAGATCATTCTGTGGAGTACGAAATATAATTAAGAGGAAATTTAAAAGCAGAGTAACGCAGTTATTTTTTTGACTCCCTGCATCAACACGCAATTAGATCTGAACACATCTCAAGCGTCACAATTTCCGTGACGATTTTTTTTACTACCCCCGGTAAAGAAGTTGGACTTCAAAAAATGATGACATAAGTAGGAATATAGGAAATGACGTAAGAGAATATAAAGCAAAAGTATTAACAGATAACATCAAAGACAACAAATTTATGAAGGCTCTAAGACCAAAACTATCTAGGAAGGGCAAAAATAACAAAAACAATGTAGAACCAAGGTAGCATGAAAAAATCAAAGCGTTAATTCAAAACTTTTACAAAACCTTATATACCACCCAACTAAGAGTACCACAGATGGTAAGTACAAAATACTGGGTCAAAAAAAATTCTCGAAATAAACTAGCACTAAAACATAAAATGTCCAGGCGAATATCAAATAAAGTAAAATTCTGAAAATGGCATAAGATCTACCATGTATGAGTGCTGCTAAATAAATGCATAATAAAGGAGCGATTCCATGTTTCCATGTAAATGACAAAATGCAGAGGTCATTATTCTACACAAAAAAGGAGATGAAAACAACATGTAAAACTTCCGCCCTATAAGTCTACTACCAAACTTATACAGGGAGCGCAAAAAAACTGTAAACGGTCAAATATCTCGAAAAAGATGTTAGAGACTTATTTTTCCATGCAGCCTTCTACACACCACTGTTGCTGTTAAACTTCTTCTCTACCCGTCGTGCTGGAACCTTACATTATAGGTGGACCTACAATTTAACGTGGATTCTGAAATACTGAAGTTACATGATTTATCATGTAACTCCGGATTAGGAAAGGTTTCAGCCATGTAACCCCCTTGCGAATTGGAGAGTTGGGTGTTAAGCATTTAAAAGTTACTATTGCTGTGCGAAGTGAACCCACGATCTTGATCTCAATAGTCGGATGTCGCGACTGCTGAGCCACACTGCCGAGACCTATTTAATAATGTTAAAATAACGTCTCTCCTTTCACTCTTTATGTTGAAATTTTAATGCAAATTCAGATTTTTAAAATAAAAATATGAAACTTTTACTTAAAACATTTTTTTGTAATTATCATAGCGCTGCAATCACAGGGAAAAAATTATTGGATTTTTCTGCGATTACAGTGCCATCTACTTTTAGCCGCTACTGGAAAACATTTAGGATCGGACCTTAAATGTTTTTCGATATGTGATAGGCAGTGTTGTAAATTCTATCATCGTTTATGGGATACCGGCCTGAAACAGATGAATGTCAATAAAAAAAAAACAGAAGAATACTAAAAAAATATAGGTGCATGTGTATGTTGTAATGTTGAAGAATTTGTGGAAGTCTTGGGCATACGCATCTGTCTGCAATGATAAGCAAGAGATGCGTCAGTCGGGAAAAGCAGCAAAGATCGACAGGTTTAAGAAGGGAGTCTCTGGCTGAAGAAAAGAAAGCAAATATCGAAGACCCACGTGAGAAGTGAATTTATTAACAAAAAAAAATCACAAAGCATGTGGGAAACTTTGTCTTTGATCTTCTCTTTCTGGATGAACCCCTTCGTGTTACTGGTCTCACCCCAGCGAAAAGTGAGTGGTGCCCTATATTTTATATTTTTGTAAGAATCCGCTGGAAAAGCCGTCCACAGACCCCGACCCCAGCCCGACAAGCAAGTAAGTTCACGCTACAATGTCATCTGCTCACGATGGTAAATAACAGGAAATGAGTTAGAACGAGAATTAGGCAAAGATTTAAAAGATAAGAACCTAATAAAACACATAGTAAATAGTAAAAAATTAATAGTTTACAAAGTCATCAAAGAAGAAGAGAAAATGAGTGAAGCAAATAACGGAGGGACGAAATCCAGCACCCCTTAACTCCTTAATAGGATGCTGGCAAACTTATGAAGAGTATTCTCCTACCACAAAACAAGAATTGACCAGAATTAAAAAATGTCTTTGTACAGCTTGCCCATTATAAACAGGCGTGTAAATTGCGCCGAAGCCTGACAAACATAGAAAAGACAGAAAGTGGAACATGACCGTTGCTATAAAGTACCAGGCAAAATTTTAACTAAATAATATTCTTCCTAAGAATTTTTGATTATTGGTTGTATTTTAGAGGGATTTTTGGATATTTATATTATTTATTATTCTAAGAAAAAAAAACATCTTAGACGCAAAATATATACAAAATGAAATACATTTTGCCCTAACTTGGGCAACCCGTAAATGTGGTTTAAGCGTTATGTAAGGATATGAACGCCAATGAACGCTAGTATCTGTATCTTCTCCAGATCTTCTCTGTAGTTGAAACGGCTAAAAAATTGTTCTCATCGTTTTTTCCTACCAGAAGTGAAAAATTATTGTTTTTGTATTTTTGCAGTTTATTTATAAACCATGCGAATAATAATAAAGGGTACGAAAATATTTGAAATAACCCATGATTTGTTCTATTCGCACTATACTGTTAACCAAAAATTAAAGAACTATTTTTTCATTTTGTATTTATAAGCTTCCTTTTAAAATAAAACTGATCTTTCCTTCATACCCACTTTAAAGCAAGCGTTATTATTACACTCTTTCAAAGTTTTCCCCATTTTTTTCGTACGTCAAATAATTTAATAAATTGAAATTAAATTGTTAAAGTTTCACTTTAGTTTTAAGTGTTTAAATTAGAAATTCGATTTTAGACTTTAGAGAGCATTAAAACTTTTTCCCGAGCCAGAGTTATGCCTCATGTAAAATTTTATAAAACTGAAAGGTCAGCTTCTGGTTCAAGGCTCAGCTTCAGTGGTGCAAAACCTTTTTTTTTAATTTGATACAAACTTACATTGTAGTAATTTATATATTTTATGTAAAAATTGTTTGTGTAGGTTTGAATAATATACGTAGCTTCTGATTTTACGTTTATTACAACATACTTAAAGTGTCGTACGCCTGTGTCGTGTTTACAATTGCCGTTTTTATACGCAAATAATAAAGACGAGCAATAAATATTATATATGTGTCAACAGTTTTTTTTAACCTAGCTAGTATAAATAAAAAAAGTATTTTCATTTAGCATCGAGACATTAATGGCAATGTCTAGCTTTTTATGATCATATATACTCATGAAATTTTATTTCATTCTGTATATACACCTAATACCACAGCTAACACGTAATTGTTCTATTTTATAGGGCAGTGTCAACTGAATACTGATATAGCAAATACAATGCATTCTCGAGATGTAAAAAAATCTTTAACACACTGTGCAACTAATTTAGATGTGTTTACGGAAGTAGAATTTTAAGTTTCCTACTCTCCAGAGTATTAATTAGTGAAAATTTATTGCAGCTATTCTTTTATTTAGCTGAAAAAACGGCATTTTAAGCATGAAAAGGATATTCCTAATTACAAAACATGAATTGTTTCTAATAGAAAGCTGCATGATATATTTTTTTGAATTTTTATCAACAATCAAGTGTAACAAGTGAAAGTGCGACATCATCAGTATTAAAATTACATCCAATTTAACGTAGTTTTAATTGAGTAGGTTTAATTAACTACAAGAATCAATGATGCGTTAAGTAATTGAATAGGTAGAGCATTGTCACATTTGCATAAATTAATTAAAATAATTGCACAATAGATTTTCAGTTTGCTGGAAGGAGAATTTCCCGCTTGTTATAATTTATTATCAATCAACACCATTAATATTGATATTAATTAGAAACTTGTAAAGAGCAAGACAAGTAATCAAATATAAGCAATTTGTAACAACGATCTGAGGATTAACAAAACAAATGTTTAGCAACATCCGGGTAATATCCCATCCCATCCTAGTAATTTAACCACCGCAACTTCAAGCTCGTCCATTATTCCCTGTTAAACAGAGCATCAATTATTCTAAACTCCGTTTAGTAACCCAACAACAAACTGTTGCCACATCCCAGTGACCCACCAACATTAGGTCTACTCTCCATCTTTATAGGTCCTTTTTAGTTTCTTGTTTTAATTAGAGAAAACGCATGATGGATGATAGCCATTCCCTTTCAGCCACCCTTAGGTGACGTGCATTCAAACATTCTCAAACCATCCCACTAATTATTCTCTCTAGTTACAAACCTTTGTTTCTACTAGTTTAATTTAATTAAAGACTCACAAAACAATACTTCAAGTATCAAATTTATTTAATTACTTTCAACATAATTATTTCATAAGTAAAAATAATTAAATTTATAATTTTCAAACATAACATCTTTAATTATATTACTTTCATAATGTTTAAATTTTTTTTTACTTTCATCCACGAAGTAAATTTGCAACAAATTTTGTTGCTATCATTTGTTCAAAATTTAACATTTTACGAACGCATCCTTGTTCGTTGCTAAGCATACCGCCAACCTAATTGGCTAATAGTTAATGAAAGTTATGTTTCTATTTCTATTAAGTGTAACGGGTATGTTTCAAATTCGTAAATGAAAGTCGTGTTCCTTGCTAAGGAACGTTTTATTGAATTTATGCCCATCAAGTTGCAGAGACATACTGTCATTATAATCAGCTGACAATTAATGAAATAGGTTAAATATCACTATCGGAGTTATTGCCAACATACATTTCACAACAAAATGAAGTTGCAGAAACTTACTGGAAACCTAATAAAAGAATCAGATATGTTTTAAATTCGTAATTGAAAATCCTGTGGTGACCACACCTCCATTTTTTAATATAATTTTAAATAATATCCTATCCCTTTTTAAAAATACCGGTGAGAAGTTAGAGAGAAGCAATAAAAATAAAAATGTGATTTTAGTTTTTTGCTAATAACACGAAAACTATTACAGCTACAGCAATAATGGATGCTCCAAATGAAAGGTCTTTAAATTTCCATTAATATCAAGCCCTAACTTTAATTTTTATATGGTATCATATATTAACAGAGATAATGGCGATTGTTAATTTTTACACCGCACAAAGTTCGTTGGAATTACATTCAAACCATTCCCATAGATTTCGATTCTTCTCCCTCTCACGCTACGATGACCTTGATTTTTCCCTGCATAATCAATTTCTGTAAAAAAAAACTTTCCCCTTTTACAACATGGCCCAGGTACTAAAGTTTTTTATCTTCATGCTCCTAATAACATATTTTTTGTTAATTCGCGTAGGAACATTTCTGATTTTCTACGTCCACAATATTCTAAGCATTCTTCTATAACACCACATTTTTAAAAGCCTCTCTTTTCATAATATCTCGTTGTTTTAGTATCCATGCCTTGTCGGAGTATAGGAGGGTATAGCACCTCAGAAATCTGGTTCTTAAACGATTGTTATTTATCCATTTTTATAAATGTGACTCTTGCAATTTCAATTTTACTACATATTTCTTGATTCATATCGTTCTCTTTATTTAACTAGATGCCTACATATTTGTAGCATATTGATCTTTTTATTGTGGTGTTCCCTATACTCAGGTTCTCCAAAATATTTTGATTTTTAGTGATTACCTAGAACTTTGTCTTCTTGGTGGTAATTTTCAGGCTATATCCTTCACTCACTCTTTAGTATTTTCTGCCATCCTCGGCAGATCCGCGATGCTGTCGGTCAGCAGGATGATTTTATCAGCATAACGGATGTTATTAATCCGTTAATAATTATACCAACTTTTTCTTCGGTTGATACTTTTTCGAATATTGCCTTCAAAAACAAGTTAGAAAAATATGGAGATAGAATGCACACAAATAAATCCCTGTACGGTTTCTATTTTGTATGCATTACTTCTAGAGTCCAAAATATGTCCAAATTACATTGATATCTGACTTAATGTGTCAAAAGTTAAACACGTTATATTAGAGAAAAATGATAAAAACTAAAAAAAAGAAAGTGATATTTGGGGTAATAATAAGGAAGAGCCGCATTTCATTAACCATATGTGCTGTCTTTTCGGAAAACAGGTAAAGCATCACAAGGTATTTAAAAAAAGTCAAAAAACCGCATTTTTAAACGCTCGATGCGGCGCGCGGAATTATAGTAGATATTCAAAATGGCCCTCGAGATCATTTGGGTTGGCCACGCCTGGTCTAGTGTGTCCATGTTCTTTTTCCGTTTTAGAGTTTGCCATATCAAACTTATCGAACGCATTCTCATGGTCTATGAAACAAGCGAATATGTCCACATTTATATCCAAGCATCTCTTAAGGCTGTAATGCTGCTACGTTAAAAAGATTAAAAATTTATTAGCAAATTTCTCCCTTATTAATTAACCGAATTCGATAATTCAAAAATTTATCAGTAAAGCACTAGTAATTGAAGCCGCTTACATGGCTCCTATTTTTAATTTAATTTATTATGTTTCATATTTTTTCACTATCTTTAATATAGATCAATATACCAAACAAAGCCTCCCTCCGAGACCATTTCTAAAGCCGAATTGAGTTGCACCAATCTCTTCACCTGTCTTTACATAGATTCTGAAGTTTATTATCTTTAGAAAAAGCTTTAATGTAAAGTTTATAGTTCGGTGGTCATTGCAGTGGGTTGCTGTTGTTTGCTTCGGCACGGTTATGAATGCAGATATTAGCCATTCTTCTGGAATAACTGTTCTATAAATTGTATTGCACAAAATCTACCAGCCTATTTGTTTTATTTTCATCGATTAGTTTTAACCAATAAATTACTATTTCCGAAATATCTGATCAGACAATTTAGTAAAATTATTTTATAAAAGTGTCGCCCACTGGATTTTCAAAAGGTACTAAACATACATTTTGAGTCTACTAGACCCTTAAAGGCTTCCACATCAATTTTCATACCGATGCGGTGTGAAGTGTGGTGCGCTGAAGTCGACAGACTAACTTTAAAATAATATTTTAATTATTCCCATAAACAAACGGGCACATAAGTAAAAAAATATAGTAATTTGTTATTTTTAAAAGTAAAAAAATTAAAATTATGTCCAAGAATAATTTCATTAAATTAATTTTTTTGTGTAGGTTACAACCCACACAATAATAAAAAATAAAGCTTTTCCATGTAATCCCTGGGTATGTTTTTATTAACATCAACATCTGTATTTTTTTGCCTTATAAAAATTATATTTATGTCCAGTGACCTCTGTTTTAATAAATTGGCCCTGGGTTTTTATGGCCACCCATATAATAGCAACTTAAACTAAGATCTGCGACATATACATAATAAAATAAATTTCCTTTTTGTTTCGTAATGCAAATCTAAATTATTCAAAATAGACACTATCCTCACAAAAATGTTTTAGTGATTTTTGGCTAAAATCTACTAACCGGATCTTTTTTTGCAAATATTTCAGAAACTATTAAGTTTATGGAATTCGTAAAAAAAAGTCGTCGCACCTTCATTTTGTAATTATGATAATCTTTATGAAGACTATAACTTATAACATACATAATTATAAAAAAACACCTTAAATAATGGAATAAACAAGAGTAGAAAAGTAAAAAAGAAGAAAAGATCGTGGATAGTATGAAAAGAATATAAACGTTAACAAACTCAGCAAAAAAGAATAAATGACCGAATCGGAGAAGAGATTAGTGCAGAATCTGTCCTGGAATATAGGCAAAATATGCTGCTCAATTGAGATGGATAACTAATAAGGATAAATAAAAGTAGAGCAATGATGCAGATGTGAGAGGAGAAAATACAAGTAAAAAAGAAGAAAGGATTTAGTTCCTGTTATGGATAGTGATAGTATCTAAAGAAGATGAATATTGACAAACTCGGCAAAAAAGGCCATCAAAGAAACCATGGATAAAAAAACATAAGGCTACTAGAATATAATATCGTGAGCTACAATGTGCGAGGAAATCCGCATATACGCAATGCCTGAAAACAGGCATTTCGTTCGAAATAGCGGGAAATATATGATCAAAATGTTAGACACCATTTATAAAAGATGACTCCAGTAAACCAAAATCCCATAATCTTGGTCAAGAGCAGCAATCGTTGTTTTCTACAAAAAGGGGCAAGAAAATCTGAACAATAACCTCCCAAAATATACAAAGTGTTTATAAAAATTATAACAACAAGACTTACAAACAAAATAGTATTCAACCATCCTAGAAAAAAGGCAGGATTTAGAAAAGGCTTCAGTATCTAAGACCACCTTAAGAGCCTATGAATTTTAAAGAAAAAGTCAATATAATATCACTTACCGATATACCACGCATGTATTATTTGTAATTTGTATTTAAAAATTAAAAAGCTTTGATTTTATTATATATCGATTATAACGACATGCTCTCGAGCTTTTATTTAGATATAAAAACTGATTGACAATTTGGTCGTTGCACAATTTTTTTATACTACATCAATTTAAAAGTACATATATAAGTTTTTCATTAAAAACATATTTAATTTATCTTTGGACGCAACGGAAAGTGCCGAGCTAGTTGTGACGTCACGGTTTAGTCTCGAATGACTTGACACTGACATTGACATATATAAATAAATTTAAAGACCATAAATGTATCAATTTTTGGTGTGTTTGTTGAATCGGATTTTGTTAAACCTTCTCAAGAATATTTTTCATAATATTTATAATATTATAATAACGTAAATATAATAAATTAAATAAAATGCAACGACCGAATTGCTGGAATGGCTAAATAGTTATTTATGATACGAAGTTGGCAAACCGAGGCGAAGCCGAGTGTAGCAATCCCCCGAACAAATATCACAAATATCATGCAACCACTTTTTTACTTTTGAAAATCCCAAAATGATATTAATTAAAATATCCTATGCAAGATACTTATTTTGTATGCTGGGTAAGAATGGATTTCGTTGGTAAAGACGCATCGATTTATTAATAAATACCCAAAGTGCCTAAACGTCAAGTGAAAGTTCAACTCAACTGCTGTGAGTTTCATACTTAATAATAATTAGCAAAGAACAATGAGCGACGACAGGGATGTGAATGTGACAGTTAAAGCATAAGAAGTCGCGAATGCAGATACATAAATAATATCGGCAAAATCAAAGAGTCAATATGTGTTCACCTATCAACGTTATCTACTTTTGGTGGTTATTTATTGGACCGAATTGGTATGAAGTCTATTGGCGTTTTTGAAACAAATCTTTAAATAAATGTTTGAGTAAAATTCCCTTTTAAACGACTCGAATTTGCTCATGATGCTTGAAAGTATATTTTATCAATCAATTAACACTTTGATTTTCTGATTTTTCAACTGGATTTTATCATTTTTGTATTTTTTGAATTTGGTTTTAAATTTCTAAAATATTTTTACAAAAAAATCTTGGCCTTATGAGTGATGAAGAAAGATCTATTTCAGAAAGCTTTTCTTCAGATGAAAATATTGAATACACAATTGATAAGATAGAAGAGGGGTCTGAAGACTTGATGCTCCTTCTGAAAAATACCGAATATATTACGAAGCATTTAGAGCTTTTAGTTAACATTAAGAGTCGTTTTATTATTAACAGTGGAGTCACTAGAAACGCTTCAGAAACTACTTTGTGGACACATTTTCAAGAAAAATCTATGATTTGGAAAAGTTCTACGCTTTATTCAAATTTTTCAATACTCAATATAATGTTAAATTTAAAAAAAAATCATGATATCAGCAAATTTCATTGGTTAATTGCTTTTCTCAAAAATAAAGATTATCGAGCAAAGAAATCAAAGATACTTGCAAAAGAGCATACTTACGATTTTATGGATATCGCTTTAAATAAAGACCATTAAATGTTAAAAGTAGCAACAATTATGGGTATCTTTGGAGCGACAAGAAGAATTGTGTCAGATGACTGTGAATGTGTAGAAAATTTGGGAGATTTTTGAAGTGAAAACTTCTTTAGCCGCGTTGGGCACTTTTTGGTAGGGGAAAATCTTATGGGTTCGCATCACCGAAATGCTCATTGTGCTCATGACTGGCGCACGCCCAGCGGTCGTGTGCTGTGCGCGTTAGACGCTTTTTGGATGGGTGAAATCTCGTGCGTTCGCGTCACCGACATGCTTATACAGCAGTATATCTATAGCTATACAGCTGACGTATTGTGCAACATTATTAAATTTCAAATTTTAATACTGAAAGTTCTAAGTTTTCACTTCTATCGGCAGTCCCTATAACTGCCAATTTTTTATTGTTAATACCAAACAATCAAGAAGTTTCATAAACCATATACTAAATTACGCCGCGTTATTACGTTAATTACGTTACTTTCAACTGCTCCCAAAGCACAACAAGCATCAATATTTATTCATTAAATAAACAAAAGTACAACTAATACCGTTAGTATAAAGCACGGTCGTATATACAGGTCTTGAAACTCTGTTGTTTAACACGAGTCTCTTACGTGTCGTCAAACTGGTAGTCCCTCGCTCAGCTACCAGGTGACGCATGGATCGAAATATGTTGTCAGGATTAGGCGTCATATACAAAGATTGATTAATAATAACCGCACATGCGACAGTCGACGCTTAGCCGAATCACTTCTCACATAGGAAACAGCCTCGAGTTTCCAGACCTGTGTATACGACCGTGGTATAAACACCTTTAGAAAACTGCTGGCCAATATTTCGAAATATTTGAAACTTCCCGATCCTAATCTTCGATCAAGTGTGCTTTGGAATCAAAATCAACAACAAACAAACAAAATTTTGACAGTTCAGTTTTTTTTTGTGGTTTATGGTTCTGTTTATGTAAATTTTACGTGAAAATGCAATTTTTAAATAAAGAAGAGCGAAATATGCTTCAAATTTATTATGCACCACAGCGAAATGCACAAATTACTTCCGAAACATATATTTAGCGTTATCCAAAAAGGTGACAACCAAACCCGACGTACTTTCTATCACTGCATAGAAATTTAGGCGTGTTTGGTTTATTTGTAAAGACTAGACGAAGATACGGTGATAGGCTGCTTAAAAATGAAGAGGAAGTTTTATTAGTAGTTGAATAAACATAATTTCCATAATAATAACAAACATTTTATATTAAATTATTCATTAGGTTGTAAATAATTCTTCAGCTTCTACAAGAGAAATTACATCGGAAGTGGACTCGTCACATCAGCTAGTAAGATGTATGAAGGATTTTTAAAAAACATAAATACTATTCATTTAAAATCCACATTAGTCAAACTCTTCTATCAGAAGACTATGGTAGATAGGTTGTTTTTTGCACATTTCTGCAGAACCAGTTGCAAGAAAATCCCAATTTCTTGAATGATGTCGATGAATGTAAATTTACAAATTCAGGAATGTTCAATCATTACAAATAACATATTTGGGCTACACAAAATCCCCGCCAAAACCACGAAAGATCTACAAGTGCACTTTGGACATGTTCGTGTTGGTTTATTTGGCGACGCAATTATTGGCATTGGCCCATACATTAATGAAGAAAATTTGACTGCCGAAAAAAATTTGAATTTTCTGAGAACATTTCTCACAAATTATATCGACAATAATATTTGTTTTAATCGTTTAAATTATGTGTGGTTTCAACAAGATGGCGCCTCATAATGCTAGAAGGGTAGGAGTTTGTCAAAAATGTTTCAAAACAAAGTTATTTCAAATAATGGTAATGTACGCTGGCCAGCACGGTCACCAGACTT